>JAYEPQ010000005.1:63056592-63134092 GCA_036321105.1 Dracaena cambodiana
ATCACTTGATTTAGAGTTCTGATCGAATTTGATTTTAGTATTTGAATAAGCCCAAATCATAATCTCAATCAATTTGAGATTCTGGTTATCTCCTAATGCGAAGCTTTAATCGCATCAAAATGCGGAGATAAATAACCAAAAAGCGGAGCTAATGCGGAGCTATAGATAGCTTCGCATTTTACTCCAACGCGAGGCTAAAAATAGCCAGACGCGGAGCTATAGAATTAGCTCCGCGTTCTGTTGTGGAAAACTCTTTTTACTTAGAAATTTTCACTGCCAACAGAACCCCCCTCCAAAGTTTTCAAAATGGCTTAGAATTTAGCAGATTTTGAAATACTTTGGATCTTCAAACTAGAAACGCGGAGTTAAAATACCAAGTTTATCTCCCATTTCAGGCATCTTCGCGGAGCTAATAGCTTCACTCCTTTTTCAGTGAAATGAGTAACTGCTTCATTAATCACTCTTAATTTCTGCGCCGAATACCAAGTGGCGAATCAACCCCTTTAAATAGGGCCTTTGACTCATCTTCTTCTTCATTCGGAAGAGTGTGACGAATCCAGAGCTCCGGTGATCGAGTGACTCATGTCGATGAACAATCTTCGATTGATCTTCCCTCAATTCTCCATTTAGGATGTTGCTCCGGAAGAGTACGACTTCACGCACGGTGGCCTGCGTTAGCAGCGACGGCAGCGGTCATGGAAGTAGACACAGCGGCAAACCAGTCTATGCCGTGGCTTTTAAAGGTAAAAACCTTATCTTTTGGTCTTCTTAGAACCATTTTGTGGCTCGGTTTTAACCGACCAATTGCTTATTTCACCGGAGAGATCGCTGTTCTCCGGCCGTATGGCTTGAAGGAGAAGGAGAAGACAGGGAGGAACTCTGGTCTTTCTCTACGCCAAGTTATCGCGTCATCCCTGCGCTTGAAACGCGGGGCTATTTTATTAGCAGTCGCGTTGAAACGTGAGGCTATTTTAACTAGCAGTCGCTTTGAAATGCGAGGCTATGAAAGAGAAGGAAAAGGCAGAGAAAAACTCTGTTCTTTCTGTACGCAAAGTTATCGCGTCATCCTCCACGTTTTGAAATGCGAGGCTATTTCTTCAGCTGCACACGGAGTTAGCTTAGCTCTGTGTTTTTATACTTAGAAGATTTTTTGGGTTATGTCTAACTCTTGATTCTCCTTTTGCAGTGAACTAGATCCTTTTTGAAGAGGATTACATGTGGGTCCATCGATCTTCATCAACAAAAGTAACTCTAAGGAAGTCAGAAGCATATGCTTTATAACATAGTTGCAGTTTTCAAGCTCTGGCTCCAGAAAAACTTTTGAAGGAGTTACAAGAACTCTGCGGCAGCCCATTAAGTTTTCTTGAGAATCATTTCTGTTAGATGACAATCTCTGTCACTTTCCAAAGAGATAGAGATGATCAAGTAAGCACAGCACTTCGAATTCAACTTGTGCATCTTCATTAGGATTCTTGTAGTAGTATCTTCAGATAATCCATTAAGAACTTTAAACAGATCATAGTTGACATTTGCGGAGGAGATCTTTCATATGTGAACCAGGGAACTGAGCTTCAACACCCCATAGAGAAGTTTCATCGTTAGGTTATCGATGAGTCGATCATGTAAATGCTTTTGGGAGCTATAACTCCCTCTTCTTTTGTGATTCTTTTGCTTCATGAATAAAAGCAAATATTTTTCTCTCTATCTGTTGGCTTCAAAACTCTTGCTTGCACAACAAACTGATGGCTAATAATTTTAGTAAAAATAATCTAAGGCTCATTTGCATAACTTAGATTATTAATACCAAGATGATCGGTTAAGAATCATTTAACTTCGATGAAAGTGTCTAATTGCTCTTGCCCAAATTCAAGCCTTCATAGAAAATGTGTAGCTAAAATACCAAGTTAGCCTCGCATTTTTCATAACTGCGCGGAGTTAATAACTTCGCATTTTTCATCGCCACGCGGAGCTATTTGCTTCGCGTTTGCTGATCAGTAGTCGGCCCGAATCTCGCGCTGAATTCCAAGGGGCGGTTTCTTTGATTCAAATAGAGTCCCTTTTCCTGTTCTTTCTCACTTCATTTGAGAATTTTCTAGAGCCTTTAGAGATTCAGGCGATCAGAGTTCAGGCGACCCAAGTGCTTTCCGACCGAGTTTCCTTCGATTTTCCATAGATTCTCCTCAAGTTTTTGCAAGCAATGGCACCCAAGACTCGTGCTTCTTCTCGTACAGCCCCATCGTCGGCGACTGGCGCAAGCAGTGGTGGCAACGGCCGTGGAAGCGGCGGGCCAACCCACGTTTTGCCTATTGGGGGTAAGGATCTCTCTATCGAGACTTTTTAGAAGATTTTTAGAGTGATTTGGTTCAGTTCTAACAGTTTGATAATCTCTTTCATCGGCGAGATCGCCGTACTCCGACCGTAAGGCTTGGAGAAGAAGAAAAGCCTCTGGTTTTCTTCTTACGCGAAATTATCACGTCATCCTCACGCTTTGAAGCGCGGGCTATTTGATTAGCAGTCGCGCTGAATCGCGAGGCTATTTGATTAGCAGTCGCGTTGAATCGCGAGGCTATTTGATTAGCAGTCGCGCTGAATCGCGAGGCTATTTAATTAGCAGTCGCGTTGAATCGCGAGGCTATTTGATTAGCAGTCGCGCTAAATCGCGAGGCTATTTGATTAGTAGTCGCGCTGAATCGCGAGGCTATTTAATTAGCAGTCGCGTTGAATCGCGAGGCTATTTGTTTAGCAGTCGCGTTGAATAGCGAGGCTATTTGTTTAGCAGTCGTGCTGAATCGCGAGGCTATTTGTTTAGCAGTCGCGCTGAATCGCGAGGCTATTTTGACTTCTGCACGGTCTAATTTTTAGCTTCGCACGAAGTTACTTTTAGCTTCGCGCGTTCTAATTTTTAGCTTCGCGCTCCCATACTTAGAAAAATTTACTGTTTTGTAGAAACTTTTCTAACTCTGATTCTTCTTCTTGCAGTAGGGTATTCGATGGAAGCTCTTCCCCACAAGAACTACTTTGGTTTTACTGGGGGTTCTGATCCCTCAGGTCAATTTTGCTTCACCACCACCCTGGCCGCATACAAACCAGATTCGAAAGGGCGCCGGGAGAAATTGGTCAAATATCATCCCACTACTGCACGGGAGATTATAACTGATGCGGCCTTTGAAACCCTGGACAGAGAAGTGATGGAGAAACCCGCATTCCTCTTTGGGGACCAGATGGAGCAATCGGATCATATCCTCTTAGAAGAGGAGTGTGTTTGGTTATATAATTCTAGCGAAATGTTAATGTTTCTGCCTAGAATGGAACATGGCTATCCTCTAGTTTACCTTCAGAGGTTGGCGACGCCTCGTGAGTTGAAGTGGGGTCTGACTCAAGAAAAGGATGGCATCCCAATGGGCAAATTTGGCGTACAAGGAGCTTACCAAGATGGTTCTCCCTTGCTCCCATGCAGATTTGGCAAGGAGTACCCAGTAGGGGAAGTCCCGATTCGCGCCCGAACTTTCCTAAGTGATTTCATGGCGAAAGAAGGCCAATACCCAGCTAGCGACTTCAGGATGCCTGGCTGGGTTTACTCTTCCAGCAACATGTGGTGGGCCCGCCTTGTTCAATACATATTGGATTCTCATGAACCCATCTTGAAGGAGATTGGCTTATTCAAGGCCATCAGGAATGTCCAATTCGGGTTCCCTCAAAGTGCTTATCATTTCTTCTGCTTCTTGGAAATGTACAATCTTGACACCTGCACTCTTTTTACGCCAGTGGGCGAGCTAGGGTTCGCCCTCCATGAGATGTTCGAGGTTTCTGGGCTTTCAATGGGTGAAGTCCCATATGAAGAATATATCCCCACTACCGAGGAGTTGAACCTGTTGATGGAGAAGGACAAGCGTGTCTATGCCACCTACTAGGAGATGATGTGCCATTACCGCATCTATGCTGACCTGGTAGGTGCATGTAATCATGGTATCGACCACAAGAAATGGGCCGATTACCTTTTTACTAATTTGATTTCTAAGGATAGTTCAACAACTATCCACGGCTATGCTCCTGTTCATGTCACGGAGATCGATAGCCGCCTCGCCAAGGGCCGACCAATGTATTACACCACCGAATCCAACGAAAATGGGTATGGTCCTGGCACCTCGTTCAAGAGCTACCACTATCAAGCCCCGTCCCCAGTATCCAATAAGGGTCTCATTGCTGGGTTTTTGATACTGTGGCTAAAGAGGTGTGTCGTGCCGTCTTTGCCAAAAGAGGCAATCACAATGACTATGGTATACCCAGCAGTCCTTCTTGCATACGGCCGACCCCTTGGACTCCTTCCCGCCATGGTGTGCAATCTACAACATGGATTGCGGACACTTTGTAATGACTTCATCCCCGCTGATAAGGTCAAGGGGAAAGGAAAAGGCAAGTCAAAAGAGACTGCCCAGTCGAAGACTCTGAATCCTAGGGTGGAAATGCCCTACACTTATCTGATGGCGTGGCTTGTCATGCACTGCCCTAGAGTTAGTTCTCACGCGCTGTCATGAGAAACATTTGACACTCAATTGGAAAAAATGTCATTTCATGGTAAAAAATAATATAGTGTTAGGGCATGTCATCCCAAAGGATGGTATCGAGGTTGACAAAGCCAAGGTGGATCTCATCATTAATCTTCCACCTCCACGATCAGTGAAATATATATGCTCCTTCCTTGGTTATGCTGGGTTATATAGAAAATTTATCAAAAACTTTAGCAAAATTGCTAGGCCTTTAACATATCTACTGACAAAAGAAGTGCCACTCAATTTCACACATGATTATCTTAGAGCATTTGAGCAGCTCAAGAAGACGCTTACCACCACTCCTATTATTCATGCGCCAGACTAGAGTCTGCCCTTTGAGCTTATGTGTGACGCATATGATTATACTATCGGTGTCGTCCTTAAACAACGTATTGATAAGTAGCCATACGTGATTTACTATGTAAGTAGGACACTCAATGACACCTAGTTGAACTACTCTACCACAGAGAAAGAGTTTCTGACAGTCGTCTTTGCACTTGAAAAGTTTTGCTCCCACTTTATTAGATCACGAATTATAGTTTACATTGATCATGCTACTTTGAAATATTTGTTGACCAAGAAAGGCACAAAAGCAAGGCTCGTTCGATGGATCCTCTTATTACAAAAGTTTGATCTTGAGATATTAGACAAAAAAGGTGTTGATAATTTAGTAGCTAATCACTTGTCTCTCTTGCCCAATGCTCCAACTAATTCTTGCCCCATAAATGAATCATTTCCTGATGAGTAATTGTTAGCACTGATGTGTGAACCATGGTTTGCTGACATTGTGAGCTATCTTGTGACCAAAAAGATTCCATCCTATTGGTCCAAGCAAGATCGATATAGGTTCATGTCCTAAGTAAAAAAATTTTACTGGGATGAACCATATCTGTTCAAATGTTGTCCAGACCAGATCATACGTCGATGCATGCATGATAATGAGATGCAAAGTGTCATCTCTTTTTGTCATGATTTTGCTTGTGGAGGACACTTTGGTCCCAGAAAAATAGTTGAAAAGGTATTGCAGAGTGGTTTTTATTGGCCAACTCTTTTCAAAAATGCTGTGGAATATTGTAAAACTTGCACACAATGCCAATTCATAGAAAAATATTCACGGCACAATATGATGCCTCTACGACCTAGCTTTGAGGTCGAAATATTCGATATATGGTGTATAGATTTTATGGACCGTTACCCAACTCATTTGGAAATTAATATAAATTGGTCGTTGTTAATTATATTTCCAAATTGCCGCAAAATGATAACAAAGTCGTTGTCAAGTTCTTGAAAGAGAATATCTTTTCTCGATTTGGAATTCCTCGAGTTATCATTAGCAATAACGATACCCATTTTACTAACCGGTCATTTGAGGCGTTTATGCAGAAATATTCCATTACCCACAAGTTAGCTACACCGTATCATCTGCAAACCAGTGGGCAAGTGGGAGTTTCCAATCGTCAAATCAAACTGATTTTGGAAAAGACAATGCATCATAACAGAAAAGATTGGTCATGTAAACTAGCGGATGTATTATAAACCTACCGTACCGCCTACAAGACCAATCTAGGCATGTCTCCATATCGATTGATATTTGGAAAAGCGTGTCATTTACCGGTGGAGCTTGAGCATAAGGCATTATTGTAGAACAATAAAAATAATCCGGATCTAAAATTCGAGTTCGAGTCTGAGTCCAGATATCTGAGTCTGAATCTAAAATTCGAGTCCGAATCCAAGTCCGGATCTAAAATTCGAGTTCGAGTCTAAGTCCAGATCCAAAATCTGAGTCCGAATCCAAGTCCAGATCTAAAATTCGAGTCCGAGTCTTAGTCCGAATATAAAATTCGAGTTTGAATCAGAGTACGGATTCAAAATCTGAGTTCAAGTCTGAGTCCGAATCCAAAATCTGAGTCCAAATACGAATTCTAATTCAAATAATAATAATTAATAAATTAATTAATTAATTAATTAAAAAAATCAGTCTCGCACCCACGCCAGGCTCAGCCTCGCGTGGATGCGAGGTTGAGAAACTCTCATGCAAAAAAGACTTAAAAATATATTAAAAAAAAATTGCATGAGCATCGCGCCCACACGAGGCTCTGCCCCATGTGGAAGCGAGGCTCAGGGCCTCATGCAAAATAACGAAAAAAAAAATTTAGAGCGCTCAGCCTCGCACCCATGCCAGGCCAGCCTCGCATGGATGCGAGGTTGAGGCCAGAAAGAAGAGAAAAAAAAAATTTGCATGGCATGAGCCTCGCACCCACGCGAGGCTCAGGCCAAAGAAAAAGAAAAAAATTATTTTTGCATGGCATAAGCCTCGCACCCACGCGAGGCTCAGGCCAAGAAAAAGGAAAAAAAAAGAAAAAAAAGAAAAAAAAAGAAAAAGAAGAAGAAAGAAAATTTTAAAAAAAATTCTCTCTCTCTCTATCTTTCTTTCTCTCATCGTCCCCGTTCGGTCGGTCGCTCGCCCCATTCGGTCGTCGGATTTAGCACAATAAGATCCCGACTTCATGCACGTAATGTATTTTGGTTAAATCTCCAATTATTTTGCAGTTTCTAATTCTATCCAAATTTTAATTAGAATTAAATTGATTTTTGGATAAGAAATTCTAAATTAAATTTATTGGAGTTTGGATAATTATATAATTTTTAATAAAACTCATATTAATTTTTAGATAAAAAATTCTAAATTAATCTTATTAGAGTTTGATAATCATACAAATTCTAATTAAATTCTAATTTGAGTTTAATTGATTTTGGGTGCAGAAACAGGACCCGATTCAATGAATCTGAAGAAAATCAAGTCAAGAAAAGATTTGAATATCTCACCGAGATCACAATGAGATTTCGATTCTATCTAAAAGGAAATCGGATCTTATTCTTATCTACAAGGAAATCTCTTCAACAACCGGAGGCCTATAAATACCCTCCAAGAGAACTCAAGAAGGACCTTTGGCAAATCGATCTACGCGCGAGAGTCTCAAAGTCTTGCAATAAAAAAGAGAAGACTTTTGGCCAGATCTTTTTCGTTCGTGCTTACTCTAAAAGTCAACAGAGAAGAAGAACGGGCTCGCCTCCAACCATCGACGTCAGATCGCCAACGGAGAAAGGATCAATTCCCATAGCTGCCTCGAATCCCACATCTTCTGTAAAAAAAGAGCGACGATCTATAAGTCCTCTCTGTCTGTTTTTTTAATTTTCTTTTCATTGTAATTCGAATAAGAGGAATTTTTGATAATCTGTAATTTTTCTCTATCAATAGCAATGGAAAGATCCAACCCTGTTTCTAACGGAAACAGACTGGCAACCACAGTACGAGCAATCTCCTATACTGAAGAGGAGATGGTGGTCCAATATGATGTCAACAGAATTGGAGAGACGATGGAGAAATTGGTGATCGAGGTCGAGATCGGCTCAAAATATTCAAAATCACAAAAATATGACCTAATAGTTTTGGATAACAAGGAGGCATTGATCTCTCAACAGCCACTTGGATTTTCAAACTCTGGTCCATCAGAACTAGCTGCATATGACACTAAAGGAAAACATATTGCAGTACAAAAACGAATTCAAATCCGCAACCAGAATCGAACGGCGCGCCACAGAGTACTCAAAGCTCGTTTTGTATGCCAATCTCAAAATCAGCGTGACAAAGTCAAGAAGGATATCAGGTTCAAAATCAACCTAGCATGAAGCGAGGAGGATGTCAGGCTCAAAATCAGGCTAGTATGAAGCAAGGAGGATGCCAGACTAAAAAACAGCCTTGCACCCATCAGCTTGGTAAAATCCAGCCTTGCATCTATCAGCTTGGCGAAGGCCAGCCTTGCACCCATCAGTTTTGCACCCAACAGCTTGGCGAAGGCCAGTCTTACACCCATCAACTTAGCAAAGGCCAGCCTTGCACTCATCAGCTTGGCAAAATCCAGCCTTGCATCTATCATCCTAGCGAAAACCAGCCTTGCACCCATCAGCTTGGCAAAAGGTAGCCTTACATCCATCAGCTTGGCAAAATCCAGCTTTGCACCCATCAGCTTGGGAAAGGCCAGCCTTACACCCAACAGCCTGGCAAAGGCCAGCCTTGCACCCATCAGTTTGGCAAAAACCAGCCCAGCACCTCTCATCCTGGCAAAAATCAGCCTAGCACCTCTCATCTTGGCAGAGCTCAGCCTAACACCTCTCAGTCTGACAAACCTCAGCCCAGCACCTCTTAACCTAATAAAGCTAAGCGTAGCACATATCAGTCTAGCATGAATAAAACTAGACGTCAGCCTGGCATGAGTAAACTTAAACACCAAACTGAGTCTAAGCCAGCACGCAAGACTAGTTCGTGCGAGGCTAGATCAGCACGCCAAGCTGCCCAGCAATTTTGTACAAGACTTATCAAAACTAATGATGAACTTCGAACCAAACTGGGGGTTGACAAATGTAACTTTCATTACTTCTCAGAGACACCTGTTTGGACAAACAGACTTCGCACAAGAAGCTGGTCCCATCTGCAAAAGATAGTTATATCAGCACTGTATGAAGAGATTCTAGATTTGTAGAGGTATTGTAGAGGTATCTCATAAATAAAAGAAGGGTGACACAACCCCATCAATTCTACTGTTGTGAGGAGTTGATCGCGGCAGTTTTGACTTACTGTCGCTGTCAAGCCCCAAGACCATCTGCATTTAACCAGTTGTCACCGAAATCTAATATTCAAAAAAGAAGATGGCTGCAAAAACAAAACTCCGACTCAAATCAAGACTTACTTGCTTTCACGTCGAATGTGGTGAATAAAGGCAAGAAAACAGTAGTCAAAAGGTATGCCTCTGATACTGGAACAGAGGAAACCTATCATCATACCCGCATCAGGAAGACGTGACAGCTCCCCGCGGTTACGAATGATTGGCAGGGGGTTCTGATGAAGAATATGAAGAGTTTAGCGAGCATTCGGCCATAGCAATACCGCGATCGCACGCTTCCTCTTGGTTCGGCAGAACGACAGTTCACATGATTGAACGGTCGGCCGATATGAGTCAAAAGATTGAGGCGCAAGAACGCCTTATTCAAGAGCAGCAACGAAGCATTGAGGTCCTCAAAACAATGATTGTGAAGGTCATGGAGAACACTCAAAAGAGCACAGAAAATGAAACAGGAGGTTCTTCTTCTTCTGATGAGGCCAAGAAAGAGGAGACTAAATCCAACCCAGATACCGAGGTAAAAGGCAATGAGGACAAATATTATGTTGATCCTCATGCCGAAAAAATGGAGAAGCTTAAAATCCAGATAGAAGTCTTAATGCGCCGAAAGGATTGCAGGAGGCAGGGATTACGAGACCGTACCCAATAGAGTGGGAGTCCGTACCGTTTCTAGCAAAATACAAGCCTCTCAAGTTAGAGTCATATGATGGAAAGGGATCCCCGAACCAACATATGTACTATTTTCTTTCGCAGACCGGTCATCTCTTAGGCAATGACCCAGTCATGACAAGAATTTTTGTAAGTACTCTGCGAGGGCCTGCATTCACTTGGTTTATGCAGTTGCCCTCAGGAACCATCAATGCATGGTCTGACATGGAGAGGGAGTTCCTAACTCACTTCTTCGAAGACGATACTGAAGTATCTATTCACTCTCCTCTGGCAAACAAGCAAAAAGAAGACGAGACGGTTAAAAGTTTCGTTGAGCGTTTTCGTGAAATGTCAGTGCGATGCAAGCATGGCATGCCGCAGGAAACATTGGTGGAGACTTGCAAACACAATCTACAGACCAGGATATTGATCAAAATTGGAGCAGTAGAGTCAAAAACATGGAAAGATCTAGTCAAATAAGGGCAGCAGGCGGAGGACATAATCCTCCGTATTAATGAATACCATGCCCAGAGAAGAATGACCATGAATCGGCCGCAGCCACAATCATCCCATCCTAAGAGAAATGAGGCAATGACCACCAAATCTGCTGCCAACAAAGAATCGCAAAATAATCGAGATTCTTTTAGAGCACAACGAACATACACTTTCAAGGATGAGCAAACAGTAACCCTTTTTAATTTACTCAATAAAAAGAGGATAATCAGGTTAACCGAAAATCAGAGGCCAAAAGAAGCTGGAAGAACAGATGATCCCAAGTATTGTCTCTTCCATCAAAATATCGGGCACCCAACCAAGAATTGTTATGATTTAGGCACTCGTCGATGCAAATGTGATCCAGTTGAGATCTGAACAGAAAAAGGTGCCCGCGAATGCGATCTACAAAATTTGATGGCAAAATGGCCAAAAAAAAGAAGACAAAAAAATTTCAAAAAAAAAAATCAGAAGAAGAAAATCAAAAAATCAGAAAAAAATAAAAAAGAAAAAAACTTCAAAAAAAAAGAAATAAAAAAGAAGAAAAGTGTATAAGTTTTTATTGCCCAATGCCGCCAAGGCAACGGGAAGAGAGTAAAACTCTCGCTAACCCTATCATACTGGGGGTAATAGTATGAAATCAAACAGCCCAAAGTAAGAACGTGAGGCTATGCCTGCATACAACGTGAGGCTATGCCTGAGTAAAGTCATCCAGACGTAAGACAAACTCGAGATTAAACTAGCATGCATGGTTATACTAGTGTGAAAGGCTAAGCCAGCGCACAGAATTCACTAGAGTACAAAAGTGAACAGAAATACGATGATAAGTTTAGCTCCACATAGTCTGTTGTAAAAAAGAGAAAGTAGTTTGTTACCACATGATGAAACTCATGGATAGCCAAATAAGTCCCATGCAAGGGGTGAGACTCTTATCCAACCGAACAAAGATATTTATGAAGCCACGTAAAAAAAGCGAGGCTAATACCTGTGGGCAATGCAAGACTATGCAAAGCCAAGCCAACGTATATGACTAATTCAAAAGTGCAAACGCTTCAAAACGCATGGCTAATTTGCAATCCCGCGTAAAATAGTTGAAACACGCACGTAATGCATATATGCGACAAGCCCAGCATCCGCCTTGCATGGCGAGCCCAGCCTCCACATCGTGCGGCGAGTTCAGCCTTTACCTTGTGTGACGAGCCTAGCCTCGGTCTTGATAATTTCATTACTAGAAGAGGTGCAGAATAGAAGGCAATATTGCAGCCAGGCATAAAATTTTCAATATGCAAAGATAAGCCCGCGTGCTATAGACATAGCGCGTAAGGCAGATCCAACGCACGAAGAAATCCAAAATGCAAAGCCAATTTTCAACCTCGCATAAATTTCAAAGAAGAAGAAGAAGGCAGTCAATTGAATTACAATGACTACTCAAATAAGGTCCAAACAGGGGGTGGGACCCACACCAATCAACATTGTATGCAAGCCTATCGCCTGATCAATCAAGACAGCAATAAGATGATGATGCCGATCAATGACAAACTCTTGAAGAAATACTACATCTAGCCACCTTTAAAAAAAGGAGAAGGGAAGGCTAATGAATCAACTGCCCAATACTGTTAGAAGCAACGAGAAAAGAAATTAAAAATTTCTCGCCAACCTTATGATAATGGGGGTAAGAGTATGAAACCAATTGCCCAATACCAAAAATGTAAAGTGAAAAGGGAACGTTTGGCATTTAAGCCCAAACAAAACTCTCAACAACTCATCATGCTGAGGGGAAAAGTATGACTAGCCTAACGCAAACGGCGATTGGTAAAGGTGCATCAAATCCGTTCATAGCTGGAGATTTGCTAAAAATCTCGTGACAAATCTGTCGCAATATTATCTTATAAGGATAAGTTATGACCCAATGCTCCAAAAGCAAAGGAGAGAGAAATTCAAATCCTCGATAACCCTCATGCTGAGGTAAAAGCATGAACCACCCAATGCTCCAAAAGCAAAGGGGAGAAGGAACGTTTGGCATCTAAGGCCAAACAGGACCTTCAATAACTCATCATGCTGAGGGGAATAGCATGGCTAGCCAAATGCGAATGGCGATTGGTAAAGGCATGTAAAATCCGTTGATAGCTTGGGGTTTGCTAAAAATCCCGTAAACCTATCATGTTAAGCTCTTATTTCTGACAACGAGATTTGAACAATCACAAATAATACAATCTATGATTCCAACAAGATCACCGGCTCTGTCTATCAGCAGGCGAGTTGTCGGCTCTGTCTGTAGGCAGGACGAGCTACTTTATAACTTAAATCCAATTATCTCGGTATGTTTAACACTACACCTCTGCCGAAACCCCATAGGTACGTTTAACAGTACACCTCTGCTCATGGTTCTTCAATCTCGCTTCGAAAATAATCATCGGTTCTGTCTGTCAGTCAGACGAGTCATCGGTTTTGTTTGGCAACCCAAACGAGTCTCATCACAGTCAAAATACTCAACTTGTTAAAGTATCTCCACACTTTTAGCAAGTTCCATCTTTATGAACTCATCCACCCATTCAAAAAATAAAATAAAATAAAATAAAATAAAAAATAAAAAAAATTCAAAAAAATAAAATAATAAAAATATATATAATAAAAAAATCCAAAGTATTTCAAAATTTCTAGAAGAGACAAAACTTTGAAAACTTTGGAGGGGGTCTTGTAAAATAATAAAAATAATTCGGATCTAAAATTCGAGTTCGAGTCTGAGTCTAGATCCAAAATCTGAGTCCGAATCCAAAATTCGAGTTCGAATCAAAATCCCGATCTAAAATTCGAGTTCGAGTCTAAGTCCAGATCCAAAATCTGAGTACGAATCCAAAATTCGAGTCCGAATCCAAGTCCGGATCTAAAATTTGAGTCTGAATCTAAAATTCGAGTTCGAATCTGAGTCCGGATTCAAAATCTGAGTTCAAGTCCGAGTCCGAATCCAAAATCTGAGTCCAAATATGAATCCTAATTCAAATAATAATAATAAATTAATTAATTAATTAATTTTAAAAAAAATATCAGCCTCGTACCCACGCAAGGCTGAGCCTCGCATGGATGCGAGGCTGAGAAACTCTCATGCAAAAAAGACTTTAAAATATATTAAAAACAATTGCATGAGCCTTGCGCCCACGCGAGGCTCAACCCCGCGTGGAAGCGAGGCTCAGGGCCTCATGCAAAATAACGAAAAAAAAAATTTAGAGAGCTCAGCCTCGCACTCACGCGGATGCGAGGCTGAGGCCAAAAAGAAGAGAAAAAAAAATTTGCATGGCATGAGCCTCGCACCCACACGAGGCACAGGCCAAAGAAATAGAAAAAAAAAATATTTTTGCATGGCATGAGCCTCGCACCCACGCAAGGCTCAGGCCAAGAATAAAAAGAAAAAAAGAAAAAAAAGAAAAAGAAAGAAAATTTAAAAAATAAATTTTTTCTCTCTATCTATCTTTCTCTCTCTCATTGGCCCCGTTCGGTCAGTCGCTCGCCCTGTTCGGTCGCCCGATTTAGCACAATAAGATCCCGACTTCATGCACGCAATGTATTTTGGTCAAATCTCTAATTATTTTGCAATTTTTAATTCTATCCAAATTTTAATTAGAATCAAATTGATTTTTGTATAAGAAATTCTAAATTAAATTTATTGGAGTTTGGATAATTCTATAATTTTTAATAAAACTCATATTAATTTTTAGATGAAAAATTCTAAATTAATCTTATTAGAGTTTAATAATCATACAAATTCTAATTAAATTCTAATTTGAGTTTAATTGATTTTGGGTGCAGAAACAGGACCCGATTCAATGAATATGAAGAAAATCGGATCTTATTCTTATCTACAAGAAAACCTCTTCAACAACCGGAGGCCTATAAATACCATCCAAGAGAACTCAAGAAGGACCTTTGGCAAATCGATCTACGCGCGAGAGTCTCAAAGTCTTGCAAACAAAAAAGAAAAGACTTTTGGCCAGATCTTTCTCGTTCGTGCTTACTCTAAGAATTAACAGAGAAGAAGAACGAGTTCGCCTCCAACTATCGACGTCAGATCGTCAACGGGGAAATGACCAATCCCTATAGCTGCCTCGAATCTCACATCTTCTGTAAAAAAGAGAGCGACGATCTATAAATCATCTCTGTCTGTTTTTTTTAATTTTCTTTTCATTGTAATTCGAAAAAGAGAAAATTTTGATAATCTGTAATTTTTCTCTATCAATGGCAATGAAAAGATCCAACCATGTTTCTATCGAAAACAATTATGGGCAATCAATTTTCTAAATTTTGAGCTCGAAAAAGTCAGCAAGCAGCGGAGGTTGTAACTTAATGAACTTGATGAAATTAGATGGGATGCATATGATAGTGCTAAGATTTATAAAGAGAAAACTAAAGTGTTTCATGACAAAGTGATCATTCGCAAGTCATTTACACTCGGACAAAAAGTTCTCTTATATAATTCGAGGCTAAATTTATTCCCAAAAAAATTGAGATCGAGATGGAGTGGACCGTACATAGTACGGACGGTGCACCATCATGGTGCGATCGATCTCAAGGACCTTAAAAACAGTGAATTATTCAAAGTGAATGGTCAGATATTAAAACCGTTTTTAGAGACTCGAGCGAGCGATAATGCGAAGGTTGTGACACTTCACGATCCGATCTATGCATAGAGGTATGTATTTATTTGTATAATAGTATGTATATTATATATATTGTGTTACTAATATGATGCAGTGTTGCAAATAAAATTGACAAAGGGTGAGGGGCTGCTTGAAATTTACCATCCCTATAAAATCCCAAGCAGCCCAACCATCCCTAACATCATCTAAACCCAAACCCTACCTGCCTCCTTCTCCTCCAAATCCTCTTTTGCTCCTTTGATCTCTTATTTGCAGGTCAGTCGAGAATCTCCAACTTTTATTCCAACCAGTGGTGATCATAGAGCAAGGATCACCAAGTGCTCCATCCTCCAAAAAGTCGTGCCCCAGAGGAGCTTTCTTTGCCCAACATTTAGTGGCACAGAGCCGCCATTCAGTGGCACAGAGCCGCCATTCAGCGGCAGTTCAGAGGGATTTTACCATGAAACTTAAAGGGAGGTGATCTTTTTCTATCCTCTATTTATAATTTAATTAGAATATTTTTTTGTGATTTCTGTTAAAATATAATGGCACGATTTGTTTGCGAGAAATTTTTCGGTGAAATTTTTGCGGTATTTAGTGTATATTTCCTATCCACTATCGAAACTCTAGGATGGAATTATCTGATACACACTCCCAATTCATTCTACATCCCAGAGTTAGTAGAGGAATTTTATACCAATTTTGCAAAATCTGATATTTTGGAGAATCGCAAAACCATAAAACTCCACTGGCCTGGAGAAATACACAAAGTGCACGCAGCGGCCATCTCTGCATCCACCAGTATCCTCCTTCATCATGAGAATCAAACCCCAAGTGTGATTGAGGACTATCTTACAAGGATGGGTCCGAACTGCAGACTGACACGAGATAGAGGGATCAGTAGTAAGACATTATATCGCAATATACAGGCGACTTGCCGCTGGATCAACACTAATATGATGGAGATTACACATATGTCATCTTTTTATGCACCCACACTACATACTGTTAATTGTATTATGCGTCAAGATAATCACTTTTGTATGTGCACAAAATTAGTAGACACTATTACAACAATAACAACAACAACTAAGCCTTTTATCCCAAGTATTTGGGGAAGGCTACATGAACCAAAGAAAGAATCACGCCAGATCGATCACTTTGATATTCCTTCTCTATTCATTTCTATCATGTAATATCTCCTTATTTAAACCTCTAGACTCCATATCATTACGTATCACCTCCATCTATATTTTTTTTTGTCTTCCTTTCGTTTTTTTAACTTGTCCTACATTGATAAACTGTAACGCCCCCACTTCGGCTCTACCTTTTTGCTCCTTTTTTTTTTTTTTTTTTTTTAAGTGGGCGACATTACTTAATACTATGAATAACTCAACAGTACCATGATCTTGGAATAACCGTAACTATTGCCATGTCAAGATGAATAACCATGTCTGAAACTGAAAGGATTTCATTTATACAGAGAGTTGATTACATAGAATGGCACACTGCTCTAAATATTTACACAAAAGAGTTAAATACTACAAGTTAAAGCAGTGCCCAGAAAAAGGAAACAAGAACAAGAAGTAACAAAGGAGACAAGAACAAGAAGTGCGAAGTACCCCTATAGTATTGTGCTAGCAGTATCCTCTACTCGACCTGGTTGGTGAAGTAAGAATCGTTGTCTGGAGCAATCTCTCCTTCTCTTCTTTCGTGATCTGGGCTTAAGAAAACCCAGGGGATTAAACCCAGCAAGTATCACAAAAACAAGATACACGTGTACTTTCACAGTACAAATAAATAAAAGAATAAATAAATTACGTTGATACAATCGTATCTTAAGAATGCTGAAAATGAATTGAGTAAGACTATTCATTCAAATAGCAGAAACAAATCATGTAAAGGTGACAAGTGTAAGCGAAGTAAATATCAATCATGTTGCATATAACCAGAACAATGTAAATCATTCACAAGCTTCGATATCAATCATGTTGCATGTAACCAAAACAATGTAAATCATTCACAAGCTTCGTGTAAAATTTAATAGGTCCATGTCATGTTAGTGTTGGAATTGAAACTCAATGATGGATAAGATAGCGCGCAGTTTCTCATATTGTACAAGTGCCCGTGCATACCCGGGACCCGGCCTCTAATTCATGGCGCTGAACCATGACACACCGCTAGGTGCTACAAGTCAGATCCCGTTAAATGAAACAAGTAACGGGCATCACCCATATGGTGACTCATGTATCAGATTGTGGCTCAGTACCACCCAGTGCTGCTAGTAAAAGGCCCTCAGCAGTTGGCCAACAATATCCTTGTACAATACAGTACTTATCTATCCATCAATTAGTTTTTCCCATGTTAGTAATGCATACAATGTACGTGAATTAAAGGAAACACGTGGACTCTCATGTCAAATTGTACATATATCATTTCACAAGAATCAAGAGTTCAAGAATCAAGATTTGGAATCATGTACACATGTATTATAAGGATGCTTCATGTCATGTAATAATGATACTAGAACTTGTAATCATGTCTTGTAATAAAGATACTAGAACTTGTTATCATGTCGTGTAATAGAGTACTAGAACTTGTTATCCTGTAATAAGGATACTAGAACTTGTAATATGGATACTAGAACTTGTAATCATGTCTTGTAATACAGATACTAGAATTTGTCATCATGAATAATCTTGCCTTCATGTATCATGTTGATATTCACGTGTCATATTATCATAAATCCGCAAATCATGCCAAGTGTATAAATCCGTTGCCAAACGCGAGGCTAAAAATGACCAAACGCAAGGCTAAAAATGGCAAAACGCGAGGCTAAAAGGATAGTCAAACAGGAAGCAGAAATAGTCAAACACGAGGTTAAAAATCGCCAAACGCGAGGCTAAAAATGGCCAAACGCGAGGCTAAAGGGATAGTCAAACAAGAAGCAGAAATAGTCAAACGCGAGGCTAAAGATTGCCAAACGCGAGGCTAAAAATGGCCAAACTCGAGGCTAAAGGGCTAGTCAAACAAGAAGCAGAAATAGTCAAACGCGAGGCTAAAAATTACCAAATGCGAGACTAAAAATAGCCAAACGCGAGGCTAAACCGAAAATAGCCAACATTCGTAAATCAGGCTAAGTATGCAGTCCAGAAATTTTTCTAAGTATGCAGATCCAATATGATGTGAATTTATCCATAAAGAAAAAGGAATCATGTACAAATAATTTTCAAGAAAGATCATACATGCTACTTGTACTCAAATACGATTCAAAGAGAGAACAAAAATAAGGTGATACTTGCCTCTATTCCTTTTAATCTCCTCCTTTATCTTAGCAAAGCCTCCCTTCTGTTTTCTTTACTTCAACGAACTAGAAGAACCAAGGGTAAAGAGTGATTTTTATTTTGTACTTTTGATCCGAATTCTCTTTGAGAGAATAAGGTTATATATGCCTAAGGGTATTTTGGTCACCTTGTCTTCTTAGCCCAGCCCTAAGGCTTCTTGCATGCATGACAAATGGCAACTAGAGTGCCACCTCTCACCCTCTTTTAACAACTCATCCCCACAAAAGGCCAAGGTGGTGCCCTTAGAAATTAAATTTAAATTTGAAGGTGTATAGAAAGAAACTTTTGCCTTGATAATTTGAAATGATAGTTTGGGGTGTTACATTCTACCCACCTAATAAAAGAATTTCGTCCTCGAAATTCCAATTTTAAAAGGTATACTATTATATATAGGTACGTGTTGTCATATAAAAATAGACTCAACTTACATACCTGCTAATGAAAATAGGTACGGGTATTTTGTTTTGATATCTCCTTCAAGTTCCCAAGTGGAGTCCCCAGGTGATCGTGCATCCCATGAAACAAGGACCAACGGTATCACTTTGTTCTTTAGGATTTTCTCCCGTCTATCAATGATTGCTACAGGTTGTTTCTCATACTTTAGATCGGATCTCAGATCCACCTCGGATAAGTCCACAGCCTTATGTTCATTGCCCAAGCACTTCCTTAATTGCGACACATGGAATACATCATGAATAGTTTCCATCTCAGACGGTAATGATAATCTGTATGCAAGATTTCCAATTCTTTCTGTAATTTCAAATGGTCCAATATATCTTGGACTAAGTTTTCCCTTCTTACCGAATCTAATCACTCCCTTTATTGGCGATATCTTGATAAATACCTTATCTCCTATTTCAAACTCCAATGATTTTCTACGTCGATCTGCCCATTTCTTTTGTCTATCTTGTGCAGCTTTCATATGTTCCCTAATAACCTTTACTTGCTCTGTTGCTTGAGTAATTAATTCTGATCCCAAAATGCTCCGCTCTCCAACCTCGTTCCAACATAATGGAGATCTACATTTCCTGCCATACAAAGCCTCAAATGGTGCCATTTTGATACTCTCTTGATTGCTATTATTGTAGGAAAACTCCGCCATATATAAATGGTCTTCCCAAGATCCTCCAAAATCTAGCATACATGCTCTAAGCATGTCTTCAAGTATTTGGATAGTTCGTTCTGATTGTCCATCTGTTTGTGGGTGATATGCTGAAGACAAGTCTAAATGTATTTCTAAACTATCCATCAATTTCTTCCAGTATTGTGATCTAAATCTTGTATCTCTATCTGAGACAATTCTAAATGGGACTCCATGTAACCTCACCACTTCCTGCATGAATCTTTTTGCTAATGCTTCTGTTGACTGACCAACCCTAAATGGGATAAAATGAGCTGACTTGGTCAGTCGGTCCACTACCACCCAAATCGCATTATTACTTTTGGTGCTCCTTGGTAATCCCGTAACAAAATCCATTGATATTTGTTCCCACTTCCATTCTGGAATTGTTAAGGGTTGAAGTAATCCAGCTATTTTCTGATGTTCGACCTTCACTTGTTGGCAAGTAGAACATATGGATACATATCTTGCAATTTCTTTCTTCATGCCCGGCCACCAGAAGTTCCTCTTCATATCCTTGTACATTTTATTGCCTCCGGGATGAATGGAATATGCTGATTTATGAGCTTCTTCTAAAACTCTCTTCCTCGTCTCTCCCTTGGGCACCCATAACCTCTCCCTGAATCTAATAGTCCCATCTGAGTGTATCTTCATCTCAGGCCTCTTCCCTGTCTCAATTTTGCTCTTTAACCTTTGGAAGCTTTCATCATCAACTTGGGCTTGCTTGATCTGCTCTATCAAGGGTGACTGTAGTCGCATTTCCATAAGTTATGCTATCATTCCTGGTAGAATTATTTCCAAATCCATCCTTTGTATTTCTGCCAACAATTCCTTTTGTTGAGTCAATCTTTCTATTGCAGGTCTTCTACTCAGAGCATCTGGCACTATATTGATCCTTCCTGGATGATATTTAATTTCCAAGTCATAATCTGCTACTAATTCTAACCATCGTCTCTGTCTCATATTTAGTTCCTTTTGAGTGAAAATATATTTCAAACTTTTATGGTCAGTGTATACTTCCACCCTTTGTCCTAGTAAGTAATGTCTCCAAATTTTCAAAGCATGAATTATTGATGCTAGTTTCAAGTCATGAGTGGGATAATTTCTTTCATGAGATTTTAATTGTCTTGATGCAAACTCAATCACTCTTTAATGCTGAGTCAACACGCATCCCAGTCCTAGTTTTGAAGCATCACTATAGATTTTCATTCCTCCAGTGTTATTTGGAATTGCTAACACAGGTGATGTTGTCAGTCTTAGTTTCAATTCTCCAAATGCCTTATCGCACCCTTCCGTCCAGACATATTCGATTCCCTTTCGCGTCAACTTAGTTAGAGGAGACGCAATTTTTGCAAAATCTTGTACAAACCGCCTGTAATATCCAGCCATCCCCAAAAAGCTGCGAACTTCTGATACTGATTTTGGTACAGGCCATTCCATCACAGCCTCTATCTTTTTAGGATCTGCTGATACACCATTTTCAGATATTATATGACCCAAGAAAGCAATTTGACTCAACCAAAATTCACATTTGCTCAATTTTCCGTATAGCCTTTGTTCCCTTAAAGTTTGTAATGCTATCCTCAAATGTTTAACGTGCTCTTCTCTATTCTTAGAGTAGATCAATATATCATCAATAAACACCACCACAAATTTGTCCAAATACTAAGTAAAAACATGGTTCATCAAATTCATAAACACCGCTGGAGCATTAGTTACCCCAAATGGCATCACTAAATATTCATAATGACCATGTCTGGTTCTAAATGCAGTCCTTGGGATATCTTCTGTTCGGACTCTTACTTGATGAAATCCGGAACGAAGATCTATTCTTGAGAATACCTTCGCTCCTCCAAGTTGATCAAATAGATCAGTAATCCTTGGCAATGGGTATTTATTCTTAATTGTTACTGCATTCAAACCTCTGTAATCTATACATAACCTTTTACTCCCGTCCTTCTTTCCTACCAATAGTACTGGAGCTCCCCAAGGTGACACACTGGGTCTTATAAAACCCAATTTCATTAACTCATCCACTTGCTTCTTGACTTCTTCTAGCTCTGCAATCCCCATTCGATAAGGTGGTTTACAAACTGGTTCAGCTCCAGGGATAATATCAATAGTAAATTCTACTATCCTTGCTGGTGGTAGTCCAGGTATCTCTTCAGGAAAAATATCCAAGAATTCTGATACTACTGGGATCATCCCTTCTCCTATTCCCATAGCTTCCAAAACTCCTCCCTTTGGAAACACCTTAGATTTAGCTGGTTCTAGGGATTGGCTTCTACTGATAAATTCAAACTCTGGACAGTCAGGAATCTGGAATACTACTCTCCTTCTCCTACAGTCTATCACTGCATAGAAGGTACTCATCCAATCCATGCCTATGATAACATCATATCCTCCTCCACTAATAACTAGTAGATTGGCATAAAATTCCTTACCATCAATTACTAATGGACATAGTTTACACTCTTTATTAGTCATGATACTACCATTCCCGGTCTCAATATTCCACCCCGCAGGTAAGATAGTAAAATCAATAAGATTACGGGAAACAAACATGCTAGTGATGAAACTGTGTGATGCTCCAGGATCAAATAAAACAGTTGCCGGTCTATTGTTAACCAAGATCATACCTGTCATGACTCCTCCAGTGGTTTGAACTTTTTCTGCATTCATTAGTCTAACTTGCCCTTGCCTCCGTCCTGCTCCTTCTCGGGCCCTAACATAGGTTTGTTGTCGGTTCTCCCAGGTTCCTTTCTGGCCTGGTCTTGGAACTCTCTGGGCCGACGTTGTTATTGGCCTGGTTGTTGCTTGAAACGGGACCTTGGTTATTGTTGATTGTTGGGCCTTTGGGCAATCTCTCAATTGATGACTAGCGGATCCGCATGCCAGGCACCACCCTTGAGCTCTTCTACACATGTTCTGGGTATGCCCTGGCATATGACAATAGTTGCATATTACTGAATTTCGATTTGGCATTATCATCTGTCTCTTTGTTGGCGGACCACCAAATTTCTTGGTCGATGAACTTGTTCCTTGCCCAAACAACCTTTTAAATGGCACTGACCTATTCTCCTCGAATACTTGTTCCAAACGACATGCCGCTTCAAACACTTCTGAATAAGTCTTGTAGTTATGCCCTGCTAAGTGCTCCCTCAGATGAGACCTCAGCCCTTGCTGGAACAAGTGTGCCTTTTCCTCCTCATCAGCTACCAAGGTTGGGGCAAATGGGCTCAGCCTCACAAATTCTGCGGCATATGCATCCAGAGTTCGATCTCCTTGTTGCAATCCTAGAAATTTCTTCCTCATTTCTTGCCTTGCTGATGAGTGAAAAAATCTGGCAAGAAATGCCTCTACAAATTTGTCCCAAGTTAAGGGTTCCTGGTGTTTCACTCCTTCTGCAAGCCACCATGTTCTGGCTATGTCAGCCAACTGAATGCATACTACTTCAACACGATTCTCCTTTGGAATCCTTGCTGCCTTCAGAAGATTCTCCATATCCACAATCCACTGCTCAGCCTTTAGTGGTCCTTCTGTTCCGGAAAATACTGATGGCTGCAATCTTCGAAAATCAGATACCACCCCAGTTCTTTCTTGTTCCTTGGACTGTAACATTCTTTCCAATATCATTGTTGTAGTTTCTTGTGTCTGCGCTACTCTTTCTACTATAGTTCTAAGCTCAGACTCTTCACCCGTAGGATTTGGGTTTGCGCTAGTAGAAGATTGGGTCGTCATCGTTCTGTGACGGTCCAAGAGAAATTGATTAGATGGAGTTTCAAGATAGATATTCCAAATGAATTAGAAACAATAAATAGGCACGATACTAGATCTGATGGATATCAAGGATAAGGAAGAAGCGTCAAGAGTGTATCTTAGACATGTTTTCATGTGGCAGTAGTCATATGGTCTCCTACCTAAACCTAGGCTCTGATACCAAAACTGTAAAGCCCCCACTTCGGCTCTACCTTTTTGCTCCTTTTTTTTTTTTTAAGTGGGCGACATTACTTAATACTATGAATAACTCAACAGTCCCATGATCTTGGAATAACCGTAACTACTGCCATGTCAAGATGAATAACCATGTCTGAAACTGAAAGGATTTCATTTATACAGAGAGTTGATTACATAGAATGGCACACTGCTCTAAATATTTACACAAAAGAGTTAAATACTACAAGTTAAAGCAGTGCCCAGAAAAAGGAAACAAGAACAAGAAGTGACAAAGGAGACAAGAACAAGAAGTGCGAAGTACCCCTATAGTATTGTGCTAGCAGTATCCTCTACTCGACCTGGTTGGTGAAGTAAGGATCGTTGTCTGGAGCAATCTCTCCTTATCTTCTTTCGTGATCTGGGCTTAAGAAAACCCTGGGGATTAAACCCAGCAAGTATCACAAAAACAAGATACGCGTGTACTTTCACAGTACAAATAAATAAAAGAATAAATAAATTACGTTGATACAATCGTATCTTAAGAATGCTGAAAATGAATTGAGTAAGACTATTCATTCAAATAGTAGAAACAAATCATGTAAAGGTGACAAGTGTAAGCGAAGTAAATATCAATCATGTTGCATATAACCAGAACAATGTAAATCATTCACAAGCTTCGATATCAATCATGTTGCATGTAACCAAAACAATGTAAATCATTCACAAGCTTCGTGTAAAATTTAATAGGTCCATGTCATGTTAGTGTTGGAATTGAAACTCAATGATGGATAAGATAGCGCGCAGTTTCTCATATTGTACAAGTGCCCGTGCATACCCGGGACCCAGCCTCTAATTCATGGCGCTGAACCATGACACACCGCTAGGTGCTACAAGTCAGATCCCGTTAAATGAAACAAGTAACGGGCATCACCCATATGATGACTCATGTATCAGATGGTGGCTCAGTACCACCCAGTGCTGCTAGTAAAAGGCCCTCAGCACCTAATCAAGAAGTTGGCCAACAATATCCTTGTACAATACAGTACTTATCTATCCATCAATTAGTTTTTCCCATGTTAGTAATGCATACAATGTACGTGAATTAAAGGAAACACGTGGACTCTCATGTCAAATTGTACACATATCATTTCACAAGAATCAAGAGTTCAAGAATCAAGATTTGGAATCATGTACACATGTATTATAAGGATGCTTCATGTCATGTAATAATGATACTAGAACTTGTAATCATGTCTTGTAATAAAGATACTAGAACTTGTTATCATGTCGTGTAATAGAGTACTAGAACTTGTTATCCTGTAATAAGGATACTAGAACTTGTAATATGGATACTAGAACTTGTAATCATGTCTTGTAATACAGATACTAGAATTTGTCATCATGAATAATCTTGCCTTCATGTATCATGTTGATATTCACGTGTCATATTATCATAAATTCGCAAATCATGCCAAGTGTATAAATCCGTTGCCAAACGCGAGGCTAAAAATGACCAAACGCGAGGCTAAAAATGGCCAAACGCGAGGCTAAAAGGATAGTCAAACAGGAAGCAGAAATAGTCAAACACGAGGCTAAAAATCGCCAAACGCGAGGCTAAAAATGGCCAAACGCGAGACTAAAGGGATAGTCAAACAAGAAGCAGAAATAGTCAAACGCGAGGCTAAAGATTGCCAAACGCGAGGCTAAAAATAGCCAAACGCGAGGCTAAAGGGCTAGTCAAACAAGAAGCAGAAATAGTCAAACGCGAGGCTAAAGATTGCCAAACGCGAGGCTAAAAATGGCCAAACGCGAGGCTAAACCGAAAATAGCCAACATTCGTAAATCAGGCTAAGTATGCAGTCCAGGCTAAGTATGCAGTCCAGAAATTTTTCTAAGTATGCAGATCCAATATGATGTGAATTTATCCATAAATAAAAAGGAATCATGTACTCATAATAAAAATCAAATAATTTTCAAAGAAGATCATACATGCTACTTGTACTCAAATACGATTCAAAGAGAGAACAAGAACAAGATGATACTTGCCTCTATTCCTTTTAATCTCCTCCTTTATCTTAGCAAAGCCTCCCTTCTGTTTTCTTTACTTCAACGAACTAGAAAAACCAAGGGTAAAAAGTGATTTTTATTTTGTACTTTTGATCCGAATTCTCTTTGAGAGAATAAGGTTATATATGCCTAAGGGTATTTTGGTCACCTTGTCTTCTTAGCCTAGCCCTAAGGCTTCTTGCATGCATGACAAATGGCAACTAGAGTGCCACCTCTCACCCTCTTTTAACAACTCATCCCTACAAAAGGCCAAGGTGGTGCCCTTAGAAATTAAACTTAAATTTGAAGGTGTATAGAAAGAAACTTTTGCCTTGATAATTTGAAATGATAGTTTGGGGTGTTACATAAACTCCCCTCTTCGAACGGTGCACTTGTAGGCCTACGTTGCACATGACCAAACCATCGTAAGCGATTTTCTCTTATCTTCTTATCGATGGGACCTACACCTACCTTAGCACAAATATCTTCATTTCTCACTTTATCTCTACTAATATTGTCGCACATCAACGGAGCATGCGCATCTTTGCTACACTTATCTTCTGTGAATGAGATTTCTTTATAGCCCAATATTCCGTGCCATATAATAAAGTTGGCATAATAGCAGTCATATAAAATTTTCCTTTCAATCTTAACGGAATGTTACGGTCGCATAAAACTCCCATTGCTCTCCTCCATTTCAACCAGTCAGTTTGTATCTTATGATTAACATCATTATCGATCTCTCTATCATTCTAAATAATAGAACCCAAATATCTAAACTGACTACTCATTTGTATCTTTTGCCTATCCAGTTTTACAGCATTATAGTCTATGGCCATCGTTTACTAAATTTACACTCCATTCTGTTTTAGACCTACTCAATCTAAAACCTCTAAATTCTAATATATGCCTCCATAACTCTAACTTGGCATTTACCCCTGCTCTTGTCTCATGAACTAAGACAATATCATCAGCAAATAGCATACACTAAGGTATCTCATCCTGAATGGTTTTAGTAAGCTCATCCATCACTATAACAAATAAGAATGGGGTCAATACAGATCCTTGATGCAATCCAATTGTGATAAAAAAAATCACTTGTTAAACCACCACATATCTAACATTGGCCACTAGTCCATCATACATGTCCTTAATTATGTCGATATATTTGATGAGAACTCTTTTCTTCATCAGTGTCCACCAAAGTATCTCTCATGGAATTTTATCATAAGCTTTCTCTAAGTCAATAAATACCATATGCAAATCTCTATTTCTCTCTCGGAATCGCTCTATAAGTTGACAAAGTAAATGAATAGTTTCTGTCGTCGATCGCCGCAGCATAAATCCAAACTGGTTCTCCGATAATTTTAATAGTTTGTCGCAATTTATGTTCAATTACCCTTTTCCAAAGCTTCATAGTGTGACACATGAGTTTTATTCCCCGATAGTTAGAACAACTCTGAATATCACCCTTATTTTTTTACAGAGGTATTAGGGTACTCTTCCTCCATTCATCTGGCATTTTCTTAATTTGCCAAATCTTATTGAAAAGATCTGTTAGCCACCTCACACCAATCCCTCCTAAGTATCTACATATCTCTATAGGAATCTCATCTAGACCAATAGTTTTTTTATTTCATCCTCTTCAAAAACTCTTTTACTTCAGACTCTTTGATTCTGCGCATAAAACTATGATTCATATCCTTACATTGAATAGTAAGATCTCCCAAATCTTGAGTAAAACACCATTATATAATCTATCAAAAAAAAATTTCTATCTTTCTTTAATCTCTTCGTCTCGAACTAGAACCGTCTGATCATCATCTTTAATACACTTTACGGTACATAAGTTTTTAGACTTTCTCTCTCTTATTTGAGCAAGTCTATATATATCCTTTTCTGCCTCTTTATTATCTAACTTCTCGTACACTTGTTTATATAATTTAGTCTTTGCTTCCCGAACAGCTTTCTTAGCCTCCTTCTTTGCTAGTTTATACTTCTCAAAATTTATTCTATTATTATTATTATTATTATTATTATTATTCAAATCTCTATAAAGATCTCGCTTGATCTTAATAGCATTTTTTTATCTCTTCATTCCACCATGATGTATCCTTATATGGTGGAACACGGCCCCTCGACTCACCGAATATATCTTTCGCTATCCTTTTAATGCAGCTGGCCATTTTATTCCAAGTTATATTATGATCATTATGGTCCCTCCAATCTGCTTCTTGTACTACTCTATCTATAAAAACTTTTTGATTACTTTCTAATCGCCACCATTTAATCTTATAATCTAATTTATATTTAATTTTTCTAGGTTTTTGTTTAATCTGAATATCTAAAACTAAGAGTTTATGTTGGGTAACTACACTCTCATCCGGTACTACCTTACAATCGATACAACTAGCTCTATCTACCCTCCTAGTTAAAAAAAATCTATCTGGCTTGCATTCGATCCGCTTTTAAAAGTAACTAAGTGAGAAACTCTCTTTTTAAACCAAGTATTGCTAAATTAAATCATAAGACAAAGCAAAATCTAGAATTGAGTTACCTACTTTATTTCTTTCTCCAAAACCAAATCCTCCATGTACACTATCAAACCCATTACGACTAGTTCCTACATGCCCATTGCGATCACCACTAATAAATAGTTTTTCTCTAATGGGTATTCTTTGTACTATCTCATCTAGATTCTCCCAAAATTGATGTTTATTGGATTCATCAAGTCCTACTTGTGGTTTACAGGCGCTAATGACATTAAAAATCTCTCCATCTAAACTAAGTTTAACTAATAAAATTATATCACCCTTCCTCCTAATCTCCACTATATTCCCAAGTAATTGCTTATTTATGATCACACTTACCCAATTACGATTTCTATCTCTACCCGTATATCAAAGTTTATAACCCCAAGATTGTATAACTTTAGCTTTCTCACATACCCACATTAGTAGACACTATTGTCGATGCTAAGATGCGATCGAGAACTAGTTTGCCTCTGCTGTGTCTAATTACACAATTGTGTCGCGAGTTTATGTCTAGTGCCGAATTTGATGCAAATGCACACTCACGATTGTTTATAGCTGCAGAATACACTTCAGTGACATATCACGCTACTGTTCCAGAGGATTGGAATATAAACACAGATGAAGAAAATATATATGTTACTGTATTAACACAAGAGGAGGAGGATGACGCTTTTTTTATCAAGACTTGCCAGCTGATCCCACTGAGTAAATCAATGTCGTCTGGCAAGGTCTTGGAAAAATTTGGCGTCGACTGAAACAAATCGATCGAGGAGTTTTCGACTGCCGATGCACGTCGTGCACGGAGAGTCCAGTAGGAGGCAAAGAGGACGACACTAATGATTTGTGTATGAGAGCATACACAAGTTTAGGTGTGGGGGAGTGGATTAGAAAGATTTTTATTTTCTAGGATATTTAGGATTTTATTTTTTTAGGATTTTTATTTTATTTTTAGATTTTTGGGGTTTCTTAATTTTACACTTCGGATAGTTTTTATGGTAACTAACTAAAAAAAGTGAAAAAACTGAAAAAAAAACTAAATTTTCACCAATAGATCAACCTAATTACAGATAAAGGGACAAATTTAGATTTGGATAGGAGAGTTGATTGGACTATACACTAATAATTTTATGAAAAAGATTAAAATCCAAAAAATAAATACCGCTAACAGTAATTTTGAGATAAGTATACATCTATTTTTTACTTCACAATAGTTTATCAAGTTAAGAACAAAGATGATAACGATTGAATAAGTCTTCTCTCTCTAAAAAAAAAAGAAAAAAGTGAATAAAAAAATAGAGTGCACATAGTATTAAGGCAATAGTCTCGAGAGTGATGAAAAAATAGGGTGCGCCTAGTATTAAGGCGATAGCCTCAAGAGTGAAAATAAAAAGTATGATCCGAGTAATCAGGTACTTTGCGCCCAAGCAAGCGTGAATATTCACATGAAAGATGAAATATTCTTAAAAAAAAAGAAGAAAAATTTGTTATGAGAGAGAAGATGAATCATGAGTTTGAGTTTGAGTCCAAGGCCGAAGTAGACTATCACACGTGCACGTAGAAGTATATGAACCAATGGATTATCTGTTAGTGGATATCGAAAGATAGATTTTAAATTTTTGATTAAAATGATAAGTGTATCTAATATGATGCTTGATTTGAAAATTGATAATCTAAATGCATTTTTGAGTTTGTATATTAGTGAGATTAATTTAAGGAAAAAAAATTCTTTCTTTTGTATAAAATTTTTATTTTTCTTAATTTTTTGTTATCCTTATTTTTCTTTTCTTTATTCTTTAATTTATTTTCTTCACGAATTTTGTGGGTATATTCAAGCAAATGCTCACGAGACACAACTTGTCCACTAGGGTAACCTAGGATTTAACGACTTGTTGCACGTGCTAAGTGCAATCGCAATTCCTGCGAAAGTAAGTTAGGATTTTTCTTTTTCTTTTTAGGTTAGGTTTAATTTTTGCTCGAGGACTAGTAAAAGATAGGTGTGGAGTATGATAAGTACCATATATTGCATATTTATAATCTCCATATTATCTATTTTTGTATATAAATAATACTACTTGGGTATTTTTAGTTTGTTTTTTAGGCAATCTGATTCCTACAAGGACATGGCATAAAATCATAGCTGGATTAGGAAACTAAGCCCATAAAAGAATAAAAAGAGAGCAAAACTATAAGATTAGGATGCTGCAGAGAGTCAAAATCTAATACAGTCAACAAAAATAAGAGATCAAGATAAGAGACTCATACGGAAAAAAAATTAGAATATTTCACCAAGTTCCTGCCGCTATTTGGCGGCATTGGCTTCCAATTGGTGGCTGAGAGTGGGCCCCATTGGGTGAAAATTCTGTGGGGGTTTTGATATAATTTTGTAGTTTTTCAGTTGTATCAAAATTAGGGTTTAATTTCTGAAGCCTATATATCGGTCGTATCCTTGTAATCTATGATAGAAAATAGAGATTAATCATGGAGGAAGTAGGAGATAATTTGTACTAGAATTTTATTAATAAAAATTAGGATTTACTGAAGGGTTGACGACCACAATACCGACACTAGAGGTAACCTTTATTGTTCATTAATTTTTTTTTAACTAATCTCTTCTAATTACTTTCTAGTTTAGATTTATATTGCTTTCTAGATTAAATTTAATTATTTTCATGATTAAAAATATGATTTTGTTAATTAGAACTATGAGTAGCTAATTTAGCTTAGCTCTAGGATGTAGATGAAACTAGAATCCACCATGTAGTTGCTCTCTAGTATTTTCTTCCTAATTAAAATAATAAAGATATGATTTTTCTATGAAAAATTAAAATACAAGAACTTGTAGATTAATAATTTGATAGGTTATACTTGAGTTAAGTTTCTTGATAGTTTATGCTTAGTTAGGGTTTGGGGTTGTTAATTTTTATCTTCTTCATCGAATTATCTAATGATTTAGTTTATTTTTATGAAAAGTAGTTTTTTTGATGGGTTATACTTGCACACTACTTGATATCTTATACTTAGAATACTTTAAGTAAAGATTAAAACTAAAAAATCAAATTTTTATGATAGGAAGAAGATAATAGAAGTAATTCATTGTTAGAAAATAGTGGATTCTATATCCTAGGCTAATTAGATCAACTCAACTTCAACTTAGAATATTTGGTTAGTCCGTTAGAATAATAGGAATAGCGAGAATGCAAAAACACCGTAAATCCCTATGGGAACGACCTGTACAGTGCTACACCGACACTGTGCGCTTGAGTAGATTTTTCACATCAAGTTTTTTCTAGGCTAATTAGAATAACTTGAAATCAACTTAGAATAACTTGAAATCAACTTAGAATCAGCTCGTTAGAATAATAGGATTAGTGAGATAGTAAAACACTTTAAATCCTCATGGGAATGACCTGTTTGCGCTATAATTGACATTGTGCGCTTGCAGTAAATTAATCACATTAGAGCATTGCAGGATACACCACATTGATAGCAATGGCCTCCTTCGAAGTAAAGGCATGACACACCTCTTGAGCCACAACATCAAAAAACCAGCAAGAAGTCCTCGATCAGAAATCCAATACTTGGTCAGGTAATGAAAGCTCTCGAATTGCATGTCAGCCTTGAATCCATCTTCATCAGACTCAGCAGTATAAGAAGGAGCTCCTAAATCTGGAATTCTCTCTCAGAAGGCTTTATTGCTTAGCCCCTCATGTCAGTCACCTTGATTTAAGATTGATCCAAGTTGGAGAATAAGTAGAAGGCCCAAGTCTTTTGCCCAACTCCTCAGCTTCTTGTTCGATAAATCTCAGCGCAAATTTTGAAATGGCACAACATCTCCCAATAGGTCTCATATGCAGACCTATCCCGCTCCTTCAACTAATTCAACTCTTCAAAAGTGGGTACATACTCTTCATATGGTAGCTCTCCCATTACCAGCAACGAGACCTGGAATATCTCGTGGAGGGCGAAACCAAGCTCTCCCACAGGAGTGAAGAAGGAATCCGAATGCGGATTGAACATCTCAAGGATACTATACAGATGCTAGGCACTATGAGGGAGGTCAAACTGAACGTTCCTGATGGTGCCAAAGAGGCCAACTTCTTGCAGAATATCCCCGAAAATGGTGAGTATGAAACCCACCATGCTACTCCACCAAATGTTCTCGGTCGAATGGATCTAGCCAGAAGTCCTGAAATTATGAGTTGGGTGCTGCCCTCTCTTAGATAAGAACTTGTTCAAGAAGGTGTTGGATTTTCAGGAGACCTCGCCTAGAGGATAGTCTTTATTAAATCTGCTAGGAAGAAGACCGGTAACGGATCTGCTGGGACCATCCTGATAAGCAGTCACATTACCGAAGTTGCCGACAGCTACTCCATCTTCCTCTCTGGTCAAGTTCCAACTCATGGTTTGCGGAACTGACAACTTTTGAAGATATACTAATGGATAGCTCCTGATCATATCTAGAAGAAACATCCAAATACCCTCCACTTTTCGGAGCCACTTATGCTCGTACACATATAGAGCTTCATCCAGAATGGTGATTTCATCTCCAATAAAAATTTGGGCATTTCCAGAAGATAATGACTTGACCCTTCTAGAGGTGCATCGATAGCTAACTCCCTAAGAGTTACTTGACTAGCTTGGGAGAGTTTTTCAACACGACCCTTGGAGCTATCCAGAGTAAAGTTTGGCACCGACTCTTCAAGTTGAAACTGGACAGTGCAGTCAGGCCCACCTCTATACCCAAAATAGTTGCACTTTGGGAGCGCGTCAGTAGAGTAATTGACTGCCAAAAACAGAGAAGACAAAAGTCAAAAAAATTCCGAAAAAGAGGGCTAGAGAAAAAATCTAATTCGCACGCAAGGCTGGCCTAGCCTCGCGTTGTTCGTGGCTGGCCGAAGCTCGAGCGAACACGAGGCTGGCTACAGCCTCGCATCGCACGCGAGGCGGCCAAGCCTTGCGTCGCCCGCGGTACCGGCCTAGCCTCGCATCGCGCGATGGCCACCACACTCCAAAACCCTATTTTTCCCTATTTACCTCGAATCGACAGCAAAATTCTTGTCGATGACGACCTGGAGCGGAGAAATCACCGCTGTGGCTTGAGGAAGAATGTCGTGAAGCCATTAGATCGAAGAAATCAAGGAGAATCTGCAAAAATCCAAAGAAAAGAGAGATAGGTTTCTTGGGTTCTTGAGAAAAAAGAGAAGAAGAGGAGGAGAAGATAAGAAAAAAAAGAAGAAAAGGAAAATGATAAAGAGAAAATGAAAAGGTTTTGGGCGCCTTAAATAATTGGGTTTAAAATAGTCGGTCCAGATTTGAAGCACTAATTTTGAAAAAAAAATCCAAAGTATTTCAAAATTTCGAGGAGGAGATAAAATTTTGAAAACTTTGGAGGGGGTCTTGTAGAACGAGAAAAATTGAAGTGACTGAAAAAGAGGCTAGCATACGAGGTTCGCGGCCTTGCGGCACGCGAGGCTCACAGTCTCGCAGCCATCGAGGCTACGAAGCCTCACGGTGGGGCTATTTTGCATATTTTGTATATTCTAATCAGATTACAACTGATTTTGGGTATAGAATCAAGGCCAAATACAACGAATCTTGAGACCAAATCTTATGAAAAGAAAACTCAAATATTTGATAAAGATTACAAGAGGATTCTATCTTTATCTACATGGAAACTCCTTTAACCACTTGGGGTCTATAAATACCCATACAAAGGGACTAAGAAAGGAAATTTGGCAAGATCTCTCGCGTAAGAGCCTGAAGTTTCTTCTGATCAGCAGTAACAAAGAAGAGCCGGTCTTAGAATCTCCACTGCCATCAACATCAGATCGTCAACGAGGAATGGATCATGCTTCATAGCTATCTAGACCCACGATTTCTGTAAAAGACAGTGACAGTTTATAAGTCTTCTCGTTTATTTTCTTTTATTTTTCTCATTGCAATCGATTGGATCATTGTAATAATTTTTCAATGGCAATGACGGTTTTCGCAAAAAACAGGCCTTATTGTCTCGCATTGAAGGAACGCTACAGCGCTTGCTACTCACTAAGTATGGTCTAAAAAAGGGTGCATGGAGATTCAGGATGTGAAACAAAACTCATATGTCGACGTTCTGGAAAGGAGTGCCTCCTTCAAAGTCAAGATTCTCGTCCAACATCTCGTTTGCATTGGGAAATGGGGAGGCTATTTCCTTTTGGGAGGACAGATGGGCTGCGGATATTCTGCTAAACCTATTATTCCCAAACTACTTTGATGTGGTATTGGACAAAGAGGCAACAGTGGCAAAGTGTTGAAAATGCAATTCTTGGCACATTAGAATTAATAGATTCTACTCTACATTAACTAACTTAGAATCTAGAGCACTTAAAGACCTGCTGGAAAATATTATCCCAAGAAGGGATAACTAGGATCTGCTAATTTGGAGGTGGGGAAGGGGGGGTCAATTTTCCGTTTCCTCAACATATAACAACTTCATAGATGGTGGATGTAAGATCCCGAGCGTGGAGTGGATTTGGAATGCGAGTTACCCCCTGAAGGTTAGGATTTTTATGTGGCTGATACAGAAAGAAGTTGTTTTCACTTGGCCCAAACTTTAACGAAGGGGTTGGTAAGGACCAAACGTATGTGTACTTTGCCGACCAACAAGAGAGGATACAAGACACTTATTCTTTAACTGTGACTTCTCCAGAAGAGTATGGAGTGAATGTGGACATCGATTTAGATTGACGTTCGATTTAAGAGAAGAAGGTAGTTTATCGAAGAGGGCTTGCATCAATAGCTCGGCCTCCAAAATGAAGCATATATTAGTTGTCTCAATTTGTTGGAATGTATAGCGTGAGAGAAATAATCGAATATTCAATAACACCACGTACACGATTTATTCTTGTCTTGGATATATTTATTTTGACGTCATCTCTTGGCCATGTTACTTATCAGAAGAAGACTCCAAAGTACAGACAAGGAGCCTTCATAGAAGTGCGCAGCAAAGATTGTCACCAGCTTAGTGTGCAGGTTCAGATGCAGAGGATGGTGATGGAACTCCATCCACTAGAGATGGGTAGAGCCTTAGAGCGATCTTCCGGCTGTGGAGAAGGGGAATCTTTTTACATTATGCCATGCTTTAGCTTTAGTTTTATTTTTGTACTAACTACTTGATGTATTGTGAACCACCATTGATCTATGTACTATGCTCTATATTATGTTAAAATTTCGTTAATGGAACATGAGGGGGCAATGCCTACTATTCTACTTCAAAAAAAAAAGACTAACAGAAAGTGGGAAGGACTCGGGAGACACTTTTAGCTGTAGACATCCTCACCAAACCAAGAAGTGGGCTTCACTTCTTCATGGAATGGGAAAAATGCGTCGTCATATGATCAATAAACAAGAAATTAAGTGCTCTCTAATGTCTATTTGCAGCATGTTACCGACAAATCTTTAGAACTATCTACAAGAAAATAGGAAATTCGTGACTAGAAAAGTCGTCACCAAATACATGATTGTTGTCACTAGAACTCTTTAGTGACGATTTTCGTGACGAATTTTAATTGTCGCATATACCTCTGTTACGAATTTCATCCGTGACGAATTTATGATCTCGTCACGAAAAATCTTTCTTTAGTAACGATGTTTAATTGACACAAAAAATATAAACTGTGGCGATATTTGTTATTACTGAATATCAGCATTTTGTGACAACGACAATTGTCACTATATACAATATGTGACAAGTAAATATCGTCACTATAAAATGTGTACTGTGACATTATTCATTGTCACTAAAATACATCCTTTCGTGACGACAGTAGTGGTCACCATATATGTTATGTGACGATATACTATTGTCACAAAAATATACATAAGAGGGTGAGAAACTTTGTTGTCACGAAAGATGAATAGTGACATGTGATATATGTTGTCACTTAAAACATAGTTCGTGACAATCATTGTTGTCACTAACTACCCCTTTTTCGTGACAATCGTTGTCAAAGCGAAATTCATCCCCGCTTTTGTCCACATCCAAGAACTTACACAGTAAAGAATGTAGGAATAAACTGGCTGCACTATGTAACGAATGTTTACAAATTGATACAACACATATTACACAACTTCATATATGCATGGCTATTTCCGTTCCTGAGGCAGCCATGAATCCAAAGATGAACTGCAGGAGGTTCTGAAATGAGCAGGTGCTTGGCTTCTGTAGTTTCATGTGAAGTGCGTGGTTAAAGGAGACTAGGTGTTTGTCTCCTCATTTTCAGGACATCCCTTTAAAAATGGGGTTTGTTCTGCATATACTGGCTCCATATTCCTCATATTCTGCTTTTGTGTGGCATGCCTGCATAAAACCGACGACATAATAAATGAATGACATAGAAACAAGCATCCCTAGTATTTGATGTAAAAATGGGCGCTGCTTTTATTGACAACATAAGAAATAATGAAAAAAATTAACTATCTGCACATTTGATGGCCTTTCTTGTGTATATATGCAATTTTGCCCCATTTAATGGATTAATTGTGGATCAACAAGATTAACAAACATAACAAGCAAAGAAAATTTTGACGGACATACTTGATCTGATCACTAGTAGACTAAAGAAATTGGACCTACTTTAGCATGCTTCTATAGCCAAAAGACTAGATGTACTTCTTATTTCGAAGAAGCTTGAGACTTTAACAGAAGTTGCTTAACAATAGAAAACGAAAAGTGCAGTTTGTAACATTTAGAGACATGTTGTGTGATCCAACCAATAAATAGTAACCCAGTTGAAGAAACAAAAGAAAAAAATAAGTGAAAAGACACAAAATATGCCTCAAAATTTATATGGTCTTCACCAAGTAAGCTATACTTCCACAACGTAAATACGTTCTTGCAGTTCCAAGATTTTGAAGACAGGGTACAAAAATTGAGAACAGTAGGGAATTTCTGTGATGATCTTAAGCTTTTCCTGCATGAAACTTAACATGTTTACTCCCTCCATTCATTGTCAAAGCGAGTCTTACTAATCATTCCTTAATCATAGGTTCTGATGAATCACTGCTCACGAACTTAATCCGTATTTTGTCTCTGATTTATTTCAAATATCCTATCCCTCTAATGCCGAACAACTTGACTTCAAGCTAGGTTCATTATCATCGTTAGCTCAGAAGAGATCTATTTTTTACTATTTGCTCAGCATTAGTTTAGTCTACTCCCGATTCATTACTCTTACAGGCTGAAATACATAATGTTCTATTATCTTTCTCAGTTATGACATATTTTCTTATTCTTTTTTCTTGGGAAAGTTCTAACTTATAATGTTTTTCTTTTACCCCCAAAATAATTAATTCTCTTTAGGTGCATGACAACTTCAATTTCACAAATCATTTTAGGCAGCCATCTCCAGACAAAAAGGATAATATCAAAATGTAGTACCATACTGGTCCAGACTTCTTGGCCCATAAACAATTTAAGTTCTATACTTCTATACATCTAGGGATTTAGACTACAGAAAAATATAATATTTCAAAGTTCAATTTAACTTAATATTGCACCAATATTCTACAGATCAAGCTTTAAATCCATTAGACATATATGGTAATTCCTAATATCAGTCACCAAGGTGGTGCTCATTTCTCTTCTAATGCTCTTTTAGCTATTCGAACTCAGCAGAAACAACAAAATTTTGAAAACACAAGAAGAAGAAATACCCCCATAGAATTCTGGTGTGGATGCAAGTACAGAACCGCCAAACCAGACGTGGTATCTCTGGATAAGATGGCTTACCACATTGACTTCAACTGGTTGAGACTGAACCAAGATGAAAAAAGTTTTCAGTCCAAAATAATAAATATTCATACAGAGAATCATTTATGATAACCTTACTTTTATGTCTCACCATGTCGAGCTTCAGATGCAACAATCCGAGTATCCACTATCTTCTTCAGATCCCTCTGTAATCTTCTGTGGAAGTCCTTGAACATGGTGGACCCACTGGAAAGCACTGCATTCTGAGATAACCAATATGAGATTTATAAAATAAAAAGGAAAATGAGAAACTACAATACAAAATATGTTAATTTGTACCATCACAGATATTCATATTCATATACCTTGTACAGAGCTCTCCTAGTGTCAATCGGTGCTGACTGAATGCACTTGTTAATAACAGTGGGCAAAGGAGTGCTAAAATCGCTACTGTAAATCTCGGGATGGAAGAAAATCTGCACAAGATATTGAACATCTGAGATGTGGTCAGCAGCAAAAGAACCAAAATAAGAGAGTTCTATACTCAATAGTTAATGACGAGCACTGGAATCTGTGAAAATTCTGTTATATAAAAGGAATTACAAATTCAATTGCGAGGGCAAGTGGATCACGCCTGAAGACTTGCAAGGGCAATCGCGGGGCAGGAGTCGCGGCGGATGTGAGATGAGAAATTGGGGCGGCCGGTGTGAGATGGGGCAGGAGTTGGGGCGGCGTGTGAGATGAGGAATTGGGCCAGCGGTGTTCAAGGTGGTGTTTAAGTGCTTCGATCGGCTGATCAGCGTCGCATCCGCCGCCCCCAACTCGCGGCCGGTGTGAGGACTTGGAGCGGCCGATGGGACGACTTGCAAGGGCGATCGCTGCAGGGCAGGAGTCGCGGCGCGTGTGAGATGAGGAATTGGGGCGGCGGTGTTCATGGTGTACTTGGGGCGGCGGTGTGAGAGGAGGTGCTGAATGCTTCGATCGGCTGATCAATCGCATCCGATCGATTGAGAAACTTTGGCGAAGATTAAAATTTTAATTTGGGAGACTCGGGGTTATTCAGATAATTTCAAAATGCGCATCTCTTTTTTCTTAATGAGCACAGTTTTCCACTATATTTCATCACTTAACTACCGGATGTTGTGCTCACTTAGAAATGTGTGGTGGACATAAGAATTTCCAAGAGACAAGGGAGACTTGGGAGATGCGGGATGGTTCATATAATTCAAGTAGAGTCGACAAGGAAAATAAATTAAAAATTTTAAAATTTAGGAGTATCCAATAATTTATTAAAAATCAAAAAATATTATGTGATAATATTATCATCACAAAAAATTCGCAAGTGACAATTATATAATTTTTATTATAAATTTATAATTCAAAATTGTATTTTGTGGCAACAAATATTTATCGTCAAAAAAAAAAAATAGTGATAAGTTTCAATCCATTATCACTATAAATTATGATTACGTGACAATTATTAATTTTAGTCACAAAAAAACATATTTTTCAGTGACACAATTTGTTTGTTGTCGCAAAATACTTACTTTTAATGGCAATTTTACATTCCTCACTGTACTGAATCATAAATTTGTGACAACTAAAACTTATCGTCACAAAAAAAAAAAATATTTAGTGACAAGATTTAATATATTGTCACTAAAAATCAGGATTACATGTCTAATACTTATTTTCGTCACAAAAAACAACATTAACTTTAGTGACAAGATTTTTTTTATCATCTCAAAATACTCTCATTTAGTGACAATTGTTAATTTCGTCACAAAAATCTCGTCACTAAAATTAAATTTTGTAACAAAAAATATTTATCGCCACAAAAATAAATATTTGGTGACAATTTTTAATACGTTGTTATTAAAAAATAGGATTACGTGATGAATATTTATCGTCGTCACAAAAAAAACTTTTTTTGTGACAAGGTTTATTTATTGTCACAAAATGCCCTTCTTTAGTGACAATTTTTATAGTTATCATTAAATTTTGGTCACGAAATTAAGTGCTCTCTAATGTCTATTTGTAGCTTGTTACCGACAAATCTTTAGAACTATCTAGTGTTTTGAGTCCATAAAGAACTTCCAAGGAATGGAAATTTTTTCAGAATGTTTAGTAGAGAAATCTATTGAATGTGGATTTGTTGCACAAGTAAAGACTGAGTATATTATTTCATCAAAAGTCTAAGAGTCTTAATCAGTTAAAAGAGTTTGTTACGTTAGAAACCATACGAAAATTACACAATAGATTTCTATGTCAAATCATCAAGAAATTATATATAAAATATGTGGAAGCGTACCTAAACCCATATCAAAAGATCATATTGTAGAGCCGTGCAATTGGTCTTCCAGATCTACATGTTTTCCTAAGAGAATCCTTTTAACTTTTCTCTCTAGTTTCTCTCTGTCGATGAGATATAGAAAAGAATCAAAGTTACGTATGATCTGAGGACCATAACTGCCTTTTTATAGACAAATCTGCCTATTAGTATTTTTGGTTTAGCCCATCATAAAATCAGAAATTACCCATTAGATTTCTACACATAAAAGGTCCACACCCTGTTAGATACATTAAAACCCAATTTAATTAAATCACTTTTAATTGGGTCCAACCATATTAGACAGTTTACAATACATTATTATTTCACATATATATGGGCCAATGTTGGATAATGATCCAACAATCTCCCACTTGGATCATATTGTAACCTTATAATCATATTTCGCATAATTACCGAATGAGCTCAACTTTACTGTCATTTCCGAAATGTATCTATAACCAATCCGGTCCATCAATCACACTAACATAGGATCAAAGGTGCTTTTGTTACAGTAATTGTAACTTAACCCATCAATGGTCACGTATATCAATACAACTGAATGACATGGATCATAATGTGGATGTGTAGCATGAAAATTTCATATAATGTGATCTTAACATGCCTATTTTCAATTGGTCCTCTCTTAAACCTTATTGAGATCAAACAACATAATAATTCAGAGTGTGAATAAAACAAAACCTTATTTCTGTAGAAAATAACATTAATACCATAAACTGAAATAACTGAAATATATTTATATCATAAGAGTGTCTGATAATACAAACTCCCATTAAAACTGAATATCATCAATAGATACGACACCCATACAAGCAGTATGCTCATGAAATACTTTAGGTGGCAGTCCCTTAGTAAGCAGATCCGCAATCATGGAGTTTGTTCCTATGTGCTCTGTAGACAACTGTCCACTCTGAACTCTTTCTTTGATAACCAGGAACTTAATATTTATATGCTACGACTTCGTCGAGCTCCTGTTGTTGTTAGAATATAGAACTGCTGACTTATTGTCACAAAATAACTTGAGTGGCATATCAATAGAATCCACTATGCGCAGCCCCGTGACAAAATTTCACAACCATATCCCGTAATTTGATGCCTCATAACACGCTATAAACTCAGCTGCCATAGTAGAGCGATCTTGGTATAGCTCTTTTGTGATATAGCTCTTTTGTGATAATCAAAGAATGCATCGAGAGCGATCTCGGTGTATCTGAATCCCTAATACAAAAAAGGCGTCACCAGGATACTTCATCTCAAAATGGTTAGCTAGAAATCTCTTGGTTTCGTGCAATATGCCTATATCGTTGCTGGCAAGTAAGATGTCATGAACATATAATACTAAAAAAATATGTTGACTCCCGCAGAACTTATAGTATATACAGTCATCGACCAAGTTCACTTCAAAACCGAATGAGATGATCACTTGATGAAACTTGAAATACCATTGTCGAGATGCTTGCTTGAGCCCATAAATGGATTTCTTAAGTTTGCAAACCATACGCTTTGAGTCTCCCAACACAAAGTTTTCTGGCTGGACCATATATATCGTCTCGTCAATGTCACCATTGAGAAATGCTGTTTTGACATCCATCTGATGTAACTCAAGATTGAAATGCGCTACCAATGTCATTATAATTCTGAAAGAGTCCTTTGAAGAAAACGGAGAAAATGTCTCTTTATAGTCGATACCTTCTTTCTGCGTAAAGCCCTTTGCGATAAGACGAGCTTTATACCTTTTCACATTTCCCTACGAATCCCTTTTGGTCTTAAATATCAATTTACAACTAATAGATTTCACTCCTTCCGGCAATGGGATAAGATCCCACACGTCATTGTCCTTCATGGACTTTATCTCCTCATTCATAGCATCTATCCACTTTTGAGAGTTAGAACTTTCGATGGCTTGACGAAAATTGATCGGGTCATCTTCCATCACTCCAATGTCTACCTCATGTTCTTGGAAAAATACAATGTAATCATCTGGCAATGCTCTTCTCCTCTCTCGAGTGGATCTCCTTAATGGCATAGATTCTTGAAGTGCTAGAGTTTGTTCTTCTGAAACAATCTCTTGAACGGGAGATTATTCGATATTGTCTTGATTTATTGTGTTTTGAACAAGGTCAGGAATGGAATCCTGATCAATGCCAATAATACCTGTGGGAACATCAACACATTTCTCTTCAAAGACAAAGTCCTTACTTGTATCTCCTCCCTCAAACTCGACATCTTCAAAGAACCGGGCATTTCCCGTCTCAAAATTGACCTAGTCGTGGGATCATAAAACTTGTGCCCCCTGGATCTTTCAGAGTATCCAATAAAGTAGCAACTGACAGTTCTTGAGTCCAGTTTCCTTTCATTTGGCCTACAAGGCCTTACCTCAGCTGGACATCCCCAAACGTGTAAGTGCTTAAGACTAGGTTTCTTGCATGTCCATAGCTCATAAGGGGTTTTGGCAGTCGCTTTAGTTGGAGCTCTGTTAAGAATATATGCTACAGTCTTAAGTGCTTCTCCCTAGAGTGATTTAGGTAAGGTAGAATGACTAATCATACTCCTCACTATGTCCTTGAGTGTTCTATTTCGTCTTTCAGCAACACCATTCATAGTGAGCGAATCCGCATAGTGTACTGTGGGACGATACCGCATTCCTCTAGAAATTTAGCAAAGGTCCTAGACGTTCACCTGAACCGTCATATCTACCAAAGTATTCACCACCATGGTCAGACCTGACGCTTGTGATCCTTTTGCTGAGTTGGTTCTCAACTTCAGCCTTATAATTTTTGAACACTTCCAGCGATCGTACATTTTCATGAATGAGATATAGATAGCCATATCTAGAGAAATTGTCTATAAACGAGATAAAGTATTGTTGACCATTCCACGCAACAGTAGGAAATGACCCATAAATATCCGTATGAATAAGTTCTAAGACGTACAGAGTCCTGTTGGTTTCAAATCTCCTTTTGTTGGTTTGTTTTCCCTCTATACAGTTAACACAAACATCAAAATCTGTGAAATCTAAGGGATCAAGAATTTCGTTTGACACAAGTCTCTCAATTCTCCATCTGGAGATGTGACATAATCTCTTGTGCCATAACACAGCAGAATTCTCATTGGTTAATTTTCTCTTTACACCTCGAGTACTTAAATGCAAAGATTCATTAAATGAAACTATTGTGTTGATTGAATATAGATTATCATAACTTGATAAAGAACCGGATCCAACCAAATCTGAATTATGAAATAAACTAAATTTTTCATTTACAAATGAACAAGAAAAACTAAATTTGTCCAAAGTAGAAACAGAAATCAAATTCCGTCCAGAAGACGGTACAATAAATGTCTCATAAAGATCCAAATAAAACCCAGTTTTTAACAATAATCTAAACTTTCCAATTGCCTCAATTTGAACCTTCTTGCCATCACCCACATAGATATATCTTTTAACATCATTTGGTTTTCAGCAACTCAGGCAACCTTGCATAGACACACTAATGTGAGTGGTTGCACCAGAATCTATCCACCATGTGTGTACAGGTACCGAAATTAAATTAATCTCAAAACAAACCAGATTAAGAAGTATACCTTTCTTAGCACGCCAAGCGTGATAGTTACTGCAATGCTTCTTTATATGCCCTTCAACTCCATAGAAGAAACATCCAGTACCTTCTGATTGAATTGGTTTATTTTGTTATTTCTTCTGAGGTGCTGTATCTGCAGCTTCCTTATTCTTTTTCCTCTTTTGTTTTCGCTTGTCCTTAGAGGATGAGGTTAAGTGAGCACTCTCTGTCTTTTCCAGCTTTAGCCTATCCTCCTCTTGAATATAGTGTGAGATGAGCTCATTTAGAGACCAAGTCTCTTGCTGACAATTGTAGCTCACCTTAAAGTGGTTGAACTGAGTGGGGAGGGTGTTCGCAGCAGAATTCCTTTGCTTCCTTCCATTGAATACAGTTTAGATAACAATGAAAGTGAACAAGATAAAAAGAGAACAAACGAGAGGATTTTATATTTCAATCTCTCTCTTTTACAATAATCGTGGGATCAATGGCGATGAGATCTATAATAGTTCCTGTTGACGATTGGTACGTCGAACTTCTTCTCTTTCGAAGAAATCAGCTGACTATAGACGATCTTCTTCTCTGTCTTTCCCGAACTCAAGGCTCTCTCGCGTACTTGAATTCTCCAAGACAATGATGACCACAAAAAGGCTTCAAGGCTCTCTCGCATACTTGATTTGCCGAAGGATCAACTCAGCTGAGAAGAAGGAAAAAGATGATCTCTGATCTCTGGATTGCCGAAAAGAAGAAGAAGACCAAAGCCGAAAGAAAAGACCTCTAGGGTTTCACCAGGAAGGTATTTATAGCCCTAGGAAGATTTGAGAGTTTCTATCTGAATAGAATTTGCTCTCATCAAGTATTCCAATCAAATATCTTAGTTTTGATTTAAATCTCTTGATTTAGAATTCTGATTGGACTTGATTTAGGTATCTTAGATAAGCCCAAATCATAATCTCAATCAATTTGAGATTCTGTCTGCTCACGCGGAGCTTTAATCGCATCAAAACGCGGCGCTAAATAACCAGTGTGCGGAGCTAACGCGGAGCTATCAAACATCTCTGCGTTTACTCAAACGCGAGGCTAAAAATAGCCAAACGCGGAGCTATGGATTACCTCCGCGTTCTGTTGTGGAAAACTCTATTTACTTAGAAATTTTCACTGCCAACAGAACCCCCTCCAAAGTTTTCAAAATGGCTTAGAACTTAGCAAATTTTGAAATACTTTGGATACTTAAACTGAAACGCGGAGTTAGAATACCAAGTCTATCTCGCGTTATGCTCGCCTACGTGGAGCAAATCAGTTTCACTTCGTCTTCAGTGAAATGAGTAATTATGTCATTAATTACCCTGAATTTCTACGCCGAATACCAAGCGACGGAAATCTCATTTAAATAGGGCTCCCGGGTCATCTTCCTCTTCACTTCACCCGCAGAATTTTATGAGAGTGCCTGCAAATCTCAGAGCTCGGGCAACTCCGGCAATAGAGTGAGCGATGCCAATGAGCGATCTTCAATTGATCTCCCTTTAACTCTCCATAGATTTTCATCATTAAGATGTCGCTCCAGAAGAGCTTGGCTTTACGCGAGTTGGCCGGCGTAAATGGCAGCGGCCATGGAAGTAAACGCTACAGTGAACCAGTCTATGCAGCGTCTTCCGAAGGTAAAAACCTTAACTCTTGGACAATTGTTTACCTTGTCGGCGAGATCGCCGCTCTCCGGCCGTAAGGCTCAAAGGAGAAGAAGAAGATAGAGAGGAACTCTGTTCTTTCTCTACGCGAAGTTATCGCGTCATCCCTGCGCTTGAAATGTAGGGCTATTTCTGACTAGCAGTCGCGATGAATTTTCGAGGCTATCTTTGATTAGCAGTCGCGATGAATCTGCGAGGCTATCTTTGATTAGCGGTCACGATGAATCTGCGAGGCTATCTTTGATTAGCAGTCACGATGAATTTGCGAGGCTATCTTTGATTAGCGGTCGCGATGAATCTGCGAGACTATCTTTGATTAGCAGTTGCTTTAGAAAGAGAAGGAAACAACATAGAGAAACTCTATTCCTCCTTTACGCGAAGTTATCGCGTCATCCTCTGCGTTCAAAGCGCGACGCTATTTCTTAATCTGCACGCGGAGTTAGTTTAGCTCTGCATTTTCACACTTTTGGAAACTCTGTTCCTTTTGCAGTAAGTCCAATCCTTTCTGAAGAGGAGTGTATGCGGGTCCATCGATCTTCATCAGCAAAGTAAGTCTAAGAAAGTCAGAAGCATGTGCTTTACAATATAGTTGCAGGTTTCAAGCTCTGGCTCCTGGAGATGAACGTTTGAAGGAGTTACAGGCTCAAGTATGGGCTTGCAGCACTCCTCTTTCCTCTCGTGCTTCATTTCAGATGACAGATCTAAGCTGACATTTGCAGAGGAGATCTTTTGCATGTGAACATAGGAACTGAGCTTCAACACCCCGTAAAGAAATCTCACCGTTAGATTATTGATGAGTTGATGATCATGTAGAAGCTTTTGGGAGAGTTATAACTCCTTCTTTGTAATCTCTTCCTTTGTGAATAAAGGCAAATTATTTTCCTCTCTATCTGTTGGCTTCAATGATTTTGCTTGCACAACAAACAGATGGTCAATAATTTTGGTAAAATAATCTAAGGCTCTTCTGCGTAACTTAGATCATTAATACCGATTTGAACGAGTAAGGATCCTCTTAACTTGGCCAAAAATCCAAATTCTTCATCAGAACGCGAAGTTAAAATACCAAGTTATCTTCGCGTTTCGTAGAGTTGCGCAGAGTAGCGCGGAGTTAATGGCTCTGCTTTTTTTCTCACTACGCGAGGCTAATAGCTCCGCGTTTCTGGAGAATAACTGATCGGTCATTTTCTCTGAAATTCGCACCGAATTCCAAGAGGCGGTTTCCCTCATTTAAATGAAATCTCTATTTCTTTTCTTCTCACTTTACTTGAGAATTTTCCAGAGATCTCAGAGGTTTAGGCAATTAGAGCTCAGGCGATCCGAGCGTTCTCCGACCGGTTTTCTCCAAATCTCCCATCGATTTCACTCGATTTCTGCAAGTAATGGCGCCCAAGACTCGTGCTACTTCCCACGCAGCTCCATCATCGACGGCTGGGGTAAGCAGTGGTGGCAGTGGCCATGGCGGCGACGCACCGGCCCACATTTCGCCCATTGGGGGTAAGGATCTATCTCTCGAGACTCTTTAGAACATTTTTGAGTGATTTGGTTTGATTTTAACTAACAACTATTCCTTTCATCGGCAAGATCGCCGTACTCCGGCCGTAAGGCTTAGAGAAGAAGAAAAGTCTCTAGCTTCCTTCTCACGCGAAGTTATCGCGTCATCCTCACGTTTTGAAGCGCGGGGCTATTTGGAATAGCAATCGTGCTAAGGTGCGAGGCTATTTTAAGTAGTAGTCATGTAGAAATGCGAGGCTATTTTAAGCAGCAATCACGTAGAAATGCGAGGCTCTTTTAAGCAGCAGTCGCGTAGAAACGCGAGGCTCTTTTAACTAGCAGTCGCGTAGAAATGCGAGGCTATTTTAACTTCTGCGCGGTTTAATCTTTAGCTTCGCGCGGCGCTATTTTTAGCTTCGCGCGTTCTAATTTTTAGCTTCGGGCATCCATACTTAGAGAAATTTTCTACCTTAGAGAAACTTCTCTAACTCTGGTGCTCCTTTGTGCAGTAGGGTATTCAATGGAGCCCTTTGCTCACAGGAGCTACTTTGGCTTCGCTGGAGGCTCTGATCCTTCAGGCCAATTCCGTTTCACTACCATCTTGCCCTCGTACAAGCCAGACCCGAAGGATCGTAAGGAGAAGTTGATCAAGTATCACCCTACCACTGCGAGGGAGATCATAACTGATGCGGCTTTTGAAGATGTGAACAGAAAGGCGATGGAGAAGCCCGCATTCCTCTTTGGAGACCGAATGGATCAATCAGATGAGATCCTCTTTGAAGAGGAGCGCGAATGGCTTTATAATTCGAGCGAAGCTTTAATGTTTCTGCCCAGAATGAGTCGTGGCTATCCTCTAGTTTATCTTCAGAGGCTGGCGACAGCTCGCGAACTAAAGTGGGGCTTGACTCAAGTACAGGATGGTGTCCCAACAGGGAAATTTGGTGCACAAGACCCCTATCAGGATGGTGCCCCCAGATGCATTACTGGTTTGCTTTCAGGCCGATTTGGCAAGGAGATCCCAGTAGGAGAAGTCCCCTCTCATGCCCGAACTTTCTTGATCGAGTTCTTAGCAAGAGATAATCAATACCCGGCTAGTGATTTCAGAATGCCTGGCTGGGTTTACTCCTCTAACAATATGTGGTGGGCCCGCCTCGTTCAGTACATGCTGGATTCTCACGAGCCCATTTTAAAGGATATTGGCTTGTATAAAGCCATCAGGAATGTCCAATTCGGGTTTTTCCAGAGTGCTTATCACTTTTACTACCTCCTAGAGATGTATAACCCTGAGACTTGCACTCTCTTTACACCAGTGGGTGAGCTAGGGTTCGCTCTCCACGAGATGTTCAAGGTTTCCGGGCTTTCTATGGGTGAAATCCCCTATGAAGAATACATCCCTTCCACCGAGGAGTTAAACATGTTGATGGCTAAGGATGAGCGCATCTATGCCACATACTGGGAGATGATGTGCCATTATCATATTTGCGCTGACTTGACGGGTGCGCGTAATCACGGTATCGGTCATAAGAAATGGGCCGAGTATCTCTTTGCCAATTTAAACTCTAAGGATAGCTCGGCCACTATCCATGGTCATTCTCCTGTCCCCATCCCAGAGATTGACCAACGTGTAGCCAGGGGCCATTACCGTCTGTATTATACTACAGACTCCAATGAGAACGGATATGATCCCGGCACTTCATTCAAAAGCTACCATTATCAAGCCCAGTTCCCGATCTCCAACAGAGGTCTCATTGCCGGATTTCTGATGCTGTAGCTGAAGAGATGTGTCATGCGGTCGTTGCCCAAAGAAGCAATTGCAGTGACCGTGGTATATCCAGCGGTTCTTCTGGCATATGGCCGACCCCTTGGACTTCTTCCCGCCATGGCATGCAATTTACAGTATGGACTGAGAGTGCTCTGTCGTGATTTCCTCCCCACTATTAAGGTCAAGGGGAAAGAAAAGGGCAAGTCGAAAGATACTGCCCAGCCGAAAACTCCAAACCCTAGGGTGGAGCTGCCCTACACCTATTTAATGGCGTGACTCATCTTGCATTGTCCATCTTTAATGAGTGCACCAGAGCGTCGTTCAGGCGAAAAGTGCTTCTTTGTAGAGCTGTATGAACGCTCTTCATGGACGCACAATTATATGTCCCAGATTCGGAAGACTCTTCGTAGTTTTCAGAATTATGAGATCTTCCGGTGTTTCCCTGACTTTCCCGACGGAGGATATGGAATGAGGCTGAAGGACGCCGTGGGAGCAGATAAGTTCACTACTTTATCTGCAGGAGCGTTCTGGTGGCTCCTCAACATCCGACCTGGGTACTTAGTATATCAGCGGGATGTCAGGTGTCTGATTGAGCCGTACACTCGAAGTCGCTGTGCTCGCCAGTTTGGATATTCCCAACTTTATTTGGGCAATCCAAATAAAGATCTTGCCTACAAGGGGAACTTATATGAAGGCGCTCGTGGATGGTTCCATTTTGCAGCGGGTGGAACCAAGGCTAAATTCTCCTTGCCCCAGAAGACACCAGAACTGGCCACAACACTCTGCTTTTGTAACTGGTTCAGTATGCAAATGCTGATGTTCCTGGTTTCTCTCTTAATCGCAGTTGTTGCAAAGAGATTGAAGCTCTCTACATTAGCCGCCAAGGTGCTTCGAGGGTGAGAATAAAAAGGATGGAAGAATTCCTTGGCGCCGCGGCTGAGCCTTCAGACGCCATCGAGTCTGACGACGATGACGCCGGTGATGACGATGACAATACTGGTACTGGAGGAGCTCCCCAGCTTGTCGCCATTCGTCCCTGGAATCCATCTCTCAAACGCCGCGGTGCCTTAAAGAAAAGGCCCGGTAAGAAGCAAAAGTTGGGGCAGGAGACTTTGATAGCCCCCCAAGAAGTGGCTGTCAAACTTGCTTCAGACTTGTTTGCTTCAGCTCTACCCCCAGTTTCAGCAAGGGAGGATGAACCTGCTAAAGCTCCAAGTGTCACTGAGGTTTCGGGTCCTCCGTCTGTAGAGCCTGCTGTACAACCTATGGCACAACCTTCAGGTAGTGAAACAGGAACGTTGTTGGAAACTTCAACGGCTCCCCCTTCAAGTCTGACAACTGGACTTGTATCCCCAGGTATAGCTCTTAGCGTTTTACCTTTTACCCATTATTATTTTACTGTAACACCACTCTTCTTGTTTCTTTAAAATGCAGGTGGTCAACTCTTTTCGCCGATGCACTCGACTACCCAGATAGAGTCTGATGACAAGATGGACCATTTCGGCTCCGTTAGTGGTGTGGATAGCTCTGCTGGCGAGTTTGCAGCTGATTACTCCACGCCAGCTCCTGTCTCTGTTCCTTCTTCGATTCCCCCGATTGATGAACTGGGGAGCGTTGAGAGAACAGAAGTCATTATCGCAGCTGCTGCTAAGGAGGCCACACAGTCTCCTAGCATGCCATCTCCAACGCCAGTCTGCTCCACTGAGACATTTCCTACGGTCGTTGGCGTGCCTTCTATTTCTCAGCCAGCGGTTCTAACGTCATCTGTTGTCATGGCTGCTGAGACACCTGCAACTCCCCCGGCTTCATGTCTTCCAGCAGGAGAGGAGGAGAATTTGAAATTCTCGTTCGAAGATGCTTCTCCCACCGGAGGAGCTTCAGGCGAAGTGATCCCATCTTCTCTTCCTATTTGTGGGGGTACCCAAGTGATCTGTACTGACGGTACTTCGTCTGGGGTCTCCAGCTCTTCCAGATCTGCACTGGCTCTACTGGTCCCCCATATTATGAATTTAATGCAGGGACGGGCTTCTTCTTCTCTAATTCCAGCAACTACTGCTCCCTTACCTACGACACCTTCCTTGGCATTACCTGCTTTGCCTACTGGCACTGCAAATCCTCTTGAAGAACTGTTCAGCTGCACTGTCGAGGATTTTATGCGTTTATTGAGAAGATGTGTCGAGATGGTTCTTGGCGGTCACAATTTCTTCAACTTCGCACGTACACTATTATTCCGCTATCTAGGGAATGTTGAAGAATTTGGTGGACAAGATCGAGCAGCTCCATACCGGGCCCGCCTTGCAGCCTTAGAAGAGCAGGTGACCATGCTACAAGCACTCCGTCAGGAGGATGTGGAGGCGATCACTGAGATAGAGTTGGCGCGGCTTCGGGCAGAATCCTTATCTCGAAGAAATACTTTAAGGCAGCAGGAGGAGAGATAGTCTCAGGAGCTGACAGAGCTCCAGGCCAGTCGGAAATCCGTTCTCGGCGACCTGCGGAGGATGGACTCTGACATTGGGGAAAGTCAGGCGGCCATCTCTAGGGCCCAGGAGACCATCGCCAGGGCTCGTGCCATCTTGATAGAAAATGAACTCCGATTAGGAGAGTTTGTCAAGAAGCGGGAGATGTTGCTTATCTAGAAGGAGCAGATTCAGCAGGAAGAGACGGCCAGGAATCGTGCCATAGAAGAGTCTCGTCAACAACAACTTGCAATAAGTGATAATGAGTTGCGTAGGCAAGCTCAGTAAACCGTAGAGGCTTCTCATCGTAGAAATTTGGACGAGACAATAAACAAATTGAGACTCCTGGGAGGCCAATAGTTTCATCTCTCTTTACACTTTTATTTTCCTTGTAATAAGAACTTCGTAGACTAGAGAGAGATAACCTTCGATGGTTCTTTGAAATTCTTTTTGCATCTTCACCTTTTTAATAAAGATGATTCTTTTGACTCTTTTATTTGCCGGCTTCAAAACAGATTTGCTTGCCAACAAATAACTTGTCGTCAAAATGATTTATCTCGGTATCGTTTATGTGCAATTTCTCGAACCGAAGTAAAAGTTAAAGTTTAATATGTCAGATTTTATGGGATTTTTAGCAAACCCCCAGCTATCAACGGATTTGATTAGCCTTTACTAACTACCATTTGAGTTGGGCTAGCCATGTTATTCCCCTCAACATGGTGAGTTGTCGAGGATTTCGTTTGGGCTTAAATGCCAAACTTTTCCTCTTCCCTTTACTTTATCGGTATTGGGCGATTCATACTTTTTACCCCCAGTATGAAGGGGTTGGCGAGAAACTGGTTCTCTCCCCATTGCCTAGTTGGCACTGGGTAATTTATACCTTTTAGGCCAGAGGCACTAAATTGTGCATGCCTAAAGGAAAGATTGGAGGTTGTTCAAGGCTCTCTCGCGTAACTTGAACTGGGCACACCAACTTTAGGTCAGAGGCGCTCAATGGCGCATGCCTAAAGGAAAGGCTGGAGGCTCCTCAAACTTGAGTGCTAAGCACACCAGGTTTAGGTCAGAGGCGCCAAACCGCGCATGCCTAAGAAAAGACTGGTGGTGGTTCAAACTTGAGAACCAAACAGGTGGCGGTTCAAGACTCTCTCGCGTAACTTGAACTGGGCACACCAAACACACCAGGTTTAGGTCAGAGACGTCAAACTACGCATGCCTAAGAAAAGACTGGAGGTGGTTCAAACTTGAGAACCAAACATACCAGGGTTTAGGTCAGAGGCGCCAAACTGCGCATGCCTAAGAAAAAACTGGAGGTGGTTCAAACTTGAGAACCAAACACACCAGGGTTTAGGTCAGAGGAGCCAAACTGCGCATACCTAAGAAAAGACTGGAGGTGGTTCAAACTTGAGAACCAAACACACCAGGGTTTAGGTCAGAGGCGCCAAACTGCGCATGCCTAAGAAAAGACTGGAGGTGGTTCAAACTTGAGAACCAAACACACCAGCGTTTAGGTCAGAGGCGCCAATTTGCACACGCCTAAGAAAAGGCTGGAGGTGGTTCAAACTTGAGAACCGAACTCACCAGGTTTATTGGTTTAATATCACCAAAATAGAAGAAATCCAAGTGCTCATCGCGTAACTTGGATAAATTGGAGGTTTATACTTCCGGGGATGTCAAGCATAGTATTTCTTCAGAAATTTGCCATTGATCGGCATCATCATCCTATCGTCGTTTTGATTCATCAAGCGATAAGCTTCACTAGAGTAGACTGTCTCCACAATGAACGGTCCTTCCCACTTGGGCTCAAATTTACCCTTTGTCTTGTGAGTTAGAACCATTGGCCTTTTAATGGCCAGAACCAAGTCTCCTTTTTTAAAGGTCCTTGGTTTAACGTTCTTATTGAACGTTTGAGAAATTCGGGCTTGATACAACTCAATTTGTTATTGAGCCCTAAGACACTTTTCATTCAGTGCCTCTAATTCTTTCAATCTTTGATGATGGCGTTCTTCTGTCGTCATATTTGTGGCTAAAGCCACTCTTAATGAAGGAATCTGGACTTCGAGAGGTAAGACGGCCTCGCTTCCATAGACCAAAGAGAATGGAGTAGCTTTTGTAGGGGTGCGAACAGTGGTGCGATAAGCCCACAGGCATTCTCTTAGCTTCTCATCCCAATCTCATTTATTAGAAGAGACGAACTTCCGAAGGAGTTTAATAATCGTCTTGTTGAAGGCTTCGGCCAACCCATTAGCTGTAGGGTTATATGGCATTGAAGCAATATCTTTGATTCTGAACTTATTGCTGAATCTGAAGAATCCCTGACTGATGAATTGCGGACCATTGTCATGAATAATCCGTCGGGGTACACCGAAGCGGTAAATGACGTGATGCTTGACGAACTTGATTACATCTGCCGTCTTCACTTCTTTCATGGGCACAGCTTCGGCCCACTTTGAAAAATAATCGGTTATTGCAAGAATAAACCGATGTCCTCTGGATGACGGGGGAGTTATAGGCCCCACAATATCCATCCCTCATACTTCAAATGGCCAACTTGCAACAGTATTGTGCAATAATTCTTGGGGTTGATGAATAAAATTAGCATGTATCTGGCATGCATGGCATCGTTTAGCTATGCCATTGCTTCCGAGATCATGTTCGGCCAGTAGTATCGCAGCCTTCTTATACGGCCTCCGAGTTTTGGACCGGGCTGATGAGCTCCACATACTCCATCGTGTGTTTCTCTCAGCACTTCTTCTGCTTTTGCTTTTGATATACAGCGTAGCTGCAGACCATCTCTTAACTTTCTATATAAAGTCTGAAATTTATGGTCATAATAAAATCTTTGGGCCTTCCCCTTTATCGATGTGGCTTCCTTTGGATCTTCTGGAAGTATCCTATGTAAAGCATAATCCACAAATGGAAATCACCAATCACGGGGTTCCAAAGTTAAGCCTGCCTGGCACACTTCTTTGGTTTGGAAAACCATATCTGGGTGGAGGAGTTCTCTGCTTCCAATGGTGATGCTTTTAGCCTCTCCTGGCGGGATCGCTAATGTTGCTGCTAACGAGGCAAGAGCGTCGGTATACACATTCTCATTTCGAGATATATGAGAGATGTAGAATTGCTCAAAATAGCCAGTTAGTTCAATGGCTAGCTGATAATAGGGGATGAGGGCTTCATGTCTGACCTCATACTCTCCCGTCATTTGATTGACGACGAATTTAGAGTCTCCATATGCCTTTAGGTAGTTCACCCCCAGTTGCAGAGCCATCTTCACGCCAATAATGAACGCGTTATATTCCGCGATATTATTTGTGCACAGTTCTGTTAATGAGTAACCGTTAGGAAGTACATGTTTATGTGGGGAGATAAGCACAACCCCCACTCCAGCAGCAGATCGTCTGGCAGCACCATCAAAGAATATTTGCCAAGGTTGTTCCTTGTTGACCGTGTTGGCCTCTGACGTCTGTTTAGTATTAGACCCAATCGGGTGGTCTGCGAGAAAATTGGCGATTGCCTGTCCCTTCGTGGCTTTTTGAGGGACGAAATGTATATCATATGGCGACAGCAATAATGCCCATTTCGCCAACCGACCGTTTAAGGATCCCGATTTTGTCATCAGAATTTTCAGGGGATTAACCCGGGATATGACATGAATTATCTGCCCAGAAAGATAGTGTCGCATTTTCTGAATAGCAAACACTAGGGCTAAACATTCTTTTTCAATCGGGGTATACCGCTGTTCGGCCTCAATCATTGTCCTGCTTAGATAATAGAGGGCATGTTCATGGCCGTGCTGATTATATTGAGCAAGTAATGCCCCTAAGGCATTATCCATGGCCCTTACATATATAAGGAAAGGCTGCCCAGGGACCGGCGCTATAAGAACGGCAGGTTTGGTGAGATATTCTTTAAAGTCATCGAAGGCCCGTTGACATGCCTCATCCCATACAAAAGAAACCCCCTACTTCATAAGTCGAGAAAACGGCTGGCATCGCCCTGATAGGTTGGAAATGAAGCGCCGAATATATGCGAGCTTTCCTTGTAGCCCCCTCAATTCTTTAAGATTGCGGGGAGGTGGCATCTTGCTAATTGCTTTTACCTTTTCAGAGTATAGGAAAATTCCTTTTGAAGTTATTATAAATCCAAGGAACTTCCCACTCAACACCCCCATGAATGACTTAGTGGGATTCATCTTCAAATGATGTTTCCTCATGAGATCGAAGACCATTCTTAAGTCCTGAAGGTGGTCCTCTTTATTTTTACTTTTGACTGTCAAGTCATCTACGTAGCACTCTACTATCTTGCGTAGGTGTTCTTTGAATATAGTGCTCATCGCACGTTGATAAGTGGCACCGGCATTCTTCAGCCCAAATGGCATCACCGTATAGCAGTATACCCCCAACGGTGTTCTGAAAGCTGTATGCTTTTCATCATTCGGGTGCATCTTAATTTGGTTATATCCTGAGAAGCCATCCATAAAGGACATCCTCTCTTAACCACAGGTATTGTCTATCATCACGTCGGTGATGGGAAGCGGAAACCCATCCTTAGGACAAGCAGCGTTGAGATCCCGAAAATCGATACAAATCTGGATTTTACCGTTCTTTTTACGAACCGGCACTATATTGGCAACCCAATCAGGATGCTGTTCTTCATGAATGAATCCAGACTTTATGAGCTTGTTGACCTCAGCAACTATTGCCTCCATTAACTCCGGTCGAAGATGCCTCTGTTGTTGTTTAACAGATTTGGCATCTTCTTTTATGTTTAATCGGTGTGTGGCAATTTGAGGGTCAAGCCCGGGCATGTCTTCATAACTCCATGCGAACACGTCTATATACTCTTTGATGAGAGATATAAGCTCCTCCTTTTCTGAGTGAGTTAGCGTGTCGCTTATAAAGATGGGCTTAGGATTTTCATCCGTTCCCATGTTGACTTGTATCAATTTATCTTCAGTGGGAGGGTCACGCTGCTCAAAGCGGACATCCCAGAGAGTGTCCATATGCTTAGCCCAGGAATCGTCTTGAACATCAATTGGTTCCTCATCGCTTTCTGGTGCGGCTGAAACCATATTGGTTGTCAAGGATTGAAACCAGGCGCCGGTACTTATATCCGAGTCATGATTGGGTGAAGATGTATCTTCCTTGGCCGAAGAACTCTCTTCATTCTTGGATGGCGATGAGGGTGGAGTAGACACATAGCCCAACCCCCTGCGGGTCTTTTGATAATAATCGGGGCTCTTTCCTCTCGGTCTGAATGAGGGTATAAGATTGAGTCGCCCCTTCCCGAAGTTCAATCCCGGCTTCTGGGTAAACTTATAGCCCATCTTCTCCATCATCTGTCGGGATTTTTATTCATACAGATGAAATTGTTGAGATGTTTGTTCATCACTTTCGCTTCTTTGCTTTCGCCGGGGTGACGTAATTACCTTACCGAACATAATCGGCCTTTGGGATCCTCTCCGAGGAGGCACTTCAAAGTAGTGACCTTTTTCCTCAGCTATTTTAGACTGAGAGAGGAGGGATGACCTAAGTGGCAAATGATATGCTGCCAGAACTTCAAGTTCGGATAGGCCATCCACTTCAGTGGAAGTACAAGAGGGTTCAGACTCAGTAGCTATAGCATGCTCGTAAACTAACTTTATGTCTTCATTAATAACCCACTCACTTTCTATTACATCCACTATATTATTCAGGCCTAAACTAAAATCTAGGTGAGAGTTGATTTCATAATCACCCTCGTCATCTTCTCCAGGATGCTCATTCTCGGTATCGGCTTCATTGCCACTATCATCGGGCTTTGGAAGTTCGCCAGGCTTGTCATTGGAGGCTTCATGGGCTGAATTATAGAGTGCAGTATCTGTGAAGTAATTTTCTAGTCCTTTAAATGGTTTCCTGTCAGCAATTAGTATTCGGACCTCTCCTTCCTCATCGCAATATTTCATGCATTGGTGGAGGGTCGATGGGACTATCGTGTGAGCATGGATCCACGGCCGCCCCAACAAAATATTGTATGAGGTATCTGCATCGATGACGTAGCATGTAGCCTCTGTCCTCAAATCCCCGATTTGACATCGGAGTCGGATTTTTCCAAGGGGCCGGCTATTGTTGGCGTTAAACCCGTATATAGTTGTGTTGGTTGGCGTCAGACAATGGAGGGAAATCCCTAACAGCTGCATCAACCTTCTGGGCACGACACTTAATGCAGAATCCGGATCAATCTGAATTTGGTCCACCTTTGTAGATCCGACATATCCGGTGAAATATAAAGGCCTATTGCGCTTTATATTCCTCACCTGCATGTCTCCTGGAGAGAAGATAATCTGTGGGACATACCTCCTCACTTGATGACAATGGGGGCAAGGATCTTGTTCTTCATTAGCCGGCTCGACTATCTGAGCTAAGAATGACTCAGAGTCTGCCAAGGCCTCTCGTAACGCTTCACGTGTTGATTTTGATAGTCTCAACAATTCATAAAGCGTTACTCGTGCTGGGATGTTGGTCAGCTGAGTAATTATATCAAACTTGAAGGTAGACTCTTTATCTCCTTCATCTCTGATAGGTTTCCTCTGGAAACGAGGCCCTTTCTGATTTGCGGGTTTCACAAGCTCCGCATAGATATCTTTCGGATCTACTCTAGTGTAGTCCTTAAGATATGTCTTCCCGGATCGGGTACCGGAAGGGCCTGCCCCATTTTGATGAGTGGCCATAGTTTCGGGCTCCTCTTCAGAACTTGTGAAGGTTCCCGAAACTATATATTCTTCCTTTATATCCGCAGAGATGGCATTAACAGCCCGCTTCTTCTTTTGACTTCCTGTAGTAGTCCATTGCACATCCTTTATCAAATCGGGATGAACCCACGTGACTTCCCCCTTTTGGGTCGTCACAGGAACAAGTCCTTCTTGGGCTTTGTTGTGAGGGTCGAGATTCTTCGTAACCATCTTACCTTTAGGGATTGGGGTCACTCCTGTGGGGAACTCATGGGTTCCAACCACTATGGTTGCCATATTGGCAGTGACCTTCTTCTGCTCTTCCTTAAGCGTCAGAACTCCAGCTTCTATTAGTGCTTAGATTCTGTTCTTAAGGGGAAAACAATCCATAGTAGGATGCCCCACATTCTGGTGATAGAGACAATAGTTAGGATCTTTAGTTTTGCCAGCTATTTTCCGGAAGCTTCAACATTCCTTTCTTTTGGAGCAAGTGAAAGAGGATAGGCGTCTGTTCCGCCTTGAAAGTGTAATTCCTTTCTTGCTGCGGCCTACTTTGCCTTGATCCTAGCTGACCTTGAGGCTTCGGCTCCGGCGGAGGACTGGTTTTCTGAGGAGTAGGTTCTGACGACATCGCTGCTTTCCCTTTATTCTTATTGCTGTTGTTTTGGGTATATGACTTACTATCCCCAGCACTTCTTGTCCCACGGGACTATTCAACTCGGCGAATCAAGTTTTCAGCTTGCTCTCCTTATTTGAGCAGGTCCCTCTACATCTTGGACTCTACTGCCACCATTTTGAGGAGTACATTAGTCTTAAAATTGTGTCAAGAGTTTCCTGGATCATTCCGTGTTTGCAATGCACGGACTTCTCCCGGAACTTTTCTATGAAATCTTTGACCGTTTCTTGTTCTCCTTGTCTGGTTGCAAGGAGGGAATGAACCGTAATCTCGGTATCATCCTCAAAGAAACGTGAGAGAAATAATTTCTCTACATCTAACCAGGTATTAATGGTACCTGGGAGCAACTGCATGAACCAGGTAAAGGCAGACCCTCGCAAAGTACTTGCGAAAATCTTGGCATAATGGGGTCATTTCCCACCAAATATCCAACTTAGGACAAGAAGTAGTAGATGTGCTGACTGGGCGATCCCTTTCCGTCATAGGGCTCCAACTTGAGTGGCTTATACTTTGGAGGGTAGAGCACCATATCCCATTCTGGTGGATATGGTCTAGAGACCCCTGACTCCTTCAACTCTTTTTTATGCATCAAAGCTTCTAGTTGATTCTGCAATTTTTCAATCTTTTCTCTATGCGGATCATGGAAAGAAAATCTGTCCTCGTCCTCGTGCATTGAGTGGGTTTTGTCCTCCTGTTCTTCTTCATTTGAAGTCTTCTTGCCCTGTTTAGCGTTATCCTCAACAACTTTTAAAAGTAGTATCTTAAGGTCTTCAATCGTTTTCTGTTGCTCGCGAATCATTCTTTCCTGAACTTCAAATCTCTGATTGATATCATCAGATTTATCTGCCATGTACGATGCTGACTTCTGTAGTCGAGATGACGCGGAGGAACGAGGTGAGGCTATGGCTGAATTATCACTGTCCTCGTCGTAGGAACCCCTTGCAAGCCTCTTATAATTTCGAGGCAGGACGGCACCTGATTTAAGTCGAGTGACACGATGAGGTTCTTCGTCACTCGATTCCAAATCATCATCCGTCTCTACAATTGTCTTTCCTTTTCCCACCATATTGGAGGTTACAGCTCTCCATTGCCTCAGGGAAGTAGTCTTTGGTTTCTTCGTAGGGTTCTTGTTTGGCTCGATTAATCGATCAAACGCAGATACCCTGCTCTTGCTGCAACCACAGTTGTCCATTACAGCGGACACTGCAGTCATTAGTTGCTGGCAGTGACAGATAGGTTCTGCTTGAAGTTGTTCTATGCTTCTTTTCTTGGAGAGATACTCCCTGAGATCAGCGCCTTTAGCCGTAGAGTCAAGAGGTCCATTCAACTCTTGAAAAGGTCTGGGAACCCATTGAAGCTTCTTTGACTGATCAACCCTGACTCTGGGGTCGGACCGATCTTCGCAAGGCTTAGGAATAGCCTCGCGTTTCACATTGCGGGTCTGAAGAATAGCTCCGCGCTTATCCACACTAGCCTCACGTCTCTCGCTGGCTTGGTGAGTCTTCAGAAGTTTAGCTTCTGGGATAGTTGTCTCGTGTGAAGGGACGGTCTTGCACGCTGGCTTATCTTCGCGTTTAACGCAGATCATAGCTTCGCGCCTAGCACGAATTTTACGACTGACAACTATTTGCCAGTCGTCCTCGCGTCTCTCGTGAGTGTCATAAATCTTGCGTTTCTTGTAACCAGTACTGGCCTCGCGTCTCTCGCTTGGCTCAGTATCAGCCTCACGCGAAATATCACACGCTGACTTTGAAGAATTTTTATACTCGCGTAACTCGCGAGTGTTGGGTATTCTGCGACTAGCGCAACCCTTACTGGCTTCGCATCTCTCGCTAGGCTCAGTAATAGCCTCGCGTGAAAAATCACACGCTGGGTTTGAAGAATTTTTATACTCGTGTAACTCGCGAGTGTTGGGTATTCTGCGACTAGCGCAACCCTTACTGGCTTCGCGTCTCTCGCTAGGCTCAGTAATAGCCTCGGGTGGAAAATCACACGCTGGCTTTTCCTTGCTTTTAAGGCAAGTTGTATCTTCGCGTTTAACGTGGTAGAGACTGGTCTCGCAGGTAGCGTGAGCCAATTTGCGAGGGACCATAGCCTCGCGTCCTCTGGTGTTAGCTCCGCGTCCAAGGCGGGCTTTGAGGGCTTTACGCCTCGCTCTCCGGTTCCTGTTTCGGAGTTGGGTTCTGGTCAATCCAGTTCGCGGTCTTCTTCGGCTGTCGGAAGCTTCTCCTCGGCTAGGACTTCTCGTGTGGAATCTGGTGCTATAACCGCAGTCTCCAAGGATCCCCGTCTCTCGGTGGATACCTTTCTACCCGTCACTCGGGCATTAGAGTACATACGGCGATAGTGCCGTGTCTCATCCGAGTCACCTAATCCGGAGGAGAGGAACTCTTAGTACTTTTGCTGGTCGATTTCTACAGCCAGCGTGTCTACTTCAGATCCGATCATGTCGACTTCCGATTGCGCCACAATCTCTTCATCAGTGAAAGAGATGACTCGCACTGTGGTCGCCAATTTGTTCGCAGCAGAATTTCCTTTGCTTCCTTCCATTGAATACAGTTTAGATTACAACGAAAGTGAACAAGATAAAAAGAGAACAAACGAGAGGATTTTATATTTCAATCTCTCTCTTTTACAATAATCGTGGGATCAGTGGCGATGGGATCTATAATAGTTCCTGTTGACGATCAGTACGTCGAACTTCTTCTCTTTTGAAGAAATCGGCTGACTGTAGATGATCTTCTTCTCTGTCTTTCCCGAACTCAAGGCTCTCTCGCGTACTTGAATTCTCCAAGACAATGATAACCACAAAAAGGCTTCAAGGCTCTCTCGCATACTTGATTTGCCGAAAGATCAACTCAGCTGAGAAGAAGGAAAAAGATGATCTCTGATCTCTGGATTGCCGAAAAGAAGAAGAAGACCAAAGCCGAAAGAAAAGACCCCTAGGGTTTCACCAGGAAGGTATTTATAGCCCCAGGAAGATTTGAGAGTTTCTATCTGAATAGAATTTGCTCTCATCAAGGATTCCAATCAAATATCTTAGTTTTGATTTAAATCTCTTGATTTAGAATTCTGATTGGACTTGATTTAGGTATCTTAGATAAGCCCAAATCATAATCTCAATCAATTTGAGATTCTGGTTATCTGCTCACGCGGAGCTTTAATCGCATCAAAACGCGGCGCTAAATAACCAGTGCGAGGAGCTAACGCGGAGCTATCAAACATCTCTGCGTTTACTCAAACGCGAGGCTAAAAATAGCCAAACGCGGAGCTATGGATTAGCTCTGCGTTCTGTTATGGAAAACTCTATTTACTTAGAAATTTTCACTGCCAACAGAGGGATATCAGAACTAGATACACTAGCAAGTCCTCAGAGAGTTCAAGCTTAAGTGTTTTCAACTTTGAAGCCAGATGAGACATCTTCATAATATACTCCCTAATATTGTCTCTGCCTTTATACCTCATTGAAATAAGATTTGTCAAGAGCATACCAATTTCAACCTTTTCGTTCTTGACAAACCTCTTTTCAATATCCGCAAGGAACTCCTTAGCCGTAGTAATCTTTTTAGATATTGTGCCCTTGAATGCTTCTGGAATGGCTTTCTTCAAGATCATTAGACACATGCGATTTGACTTCTCCCACCTCTCAATATCGCTCTTTTGTTCAGAAGAACTTTCAGAGTAAGAGGTGTAGGAGGAGGAGACCTTAACGAAAGATCGAGATCCATGACTCCGAGAGCAATCAAAAAATTCTCTTGCCATGACTTGAAATTAGAGCCATTTAGTATAGGAATTAAATTGATGTTGGCACTAATATTTACAGGATTTTGTGAAGCTGAATCTATATAACAATAAACAAAAAATAACAAACTTGCATCTCAAGATATCGGGATTCTATTAATATTTTATCTTTGGACAACAATATTAAATTCTTAGTGATATCTTGGTGTAGTAATCAAATACTGATGATAAATAACATATCAAACAATAAATCTTCTTTTGGACCGAGTCATTATTCACATGTAAACCAAATAATCACCAGGCATTTATTACCACAGGTACACATGCAATTCTATTGAATATTAACCTTCCTTTGGGCCGATTAATATTCATATAAGTTACATGCATACAACCTTTTATATTTCAAGATAAAATCAATTTCAACAAGAGAGGTCACTTTGGCTATATATTGCTTCAATCAATCTATCTCAAAATATATATCCAAAATATAAATATTTGAAATTAAAATTATACTGAATCGATTTTTAAAAATTGTCAAAAAAAAATGACCTTAAGAGAAAATTCTTTAAAATATAGATATATGGGAAAACGGGAGAAGGGCTGTCAGCTCAGGAATTTTCCTGAGCTGCTGCCACGTGGCAGCAGCCTATTCGTTGGGGCCCCTTGGTTGTTTAAACTTAAAACTAAAATTTGTTAAGAAGAGAGAGGAATTTTGACATAAATACAGCTAATTAGAGGCTTTTTATTGTAAATTATCATACCTATTTCTCCTCCCAGTATGGATCCCGTTGCTGTGTCTCCCCTCTCCATCCAACCCACTGACGCCCCATTCTAATCCTCCTCCGCATCTTCTGTTCGTTCATTAACATCAATTTCGTGAGCATGCGGATGGACCTCTATCTGCTTCTCTCTCTTCTGGGTCGATCTCAGCCTTCACTCTGTCTCTTTTCTCGCTAAAAGAATCAGTCGATCTTTGCTTTCGATTGTAAAGATTGCCGTCTCTAATAATTTCCTTATGTAATTGGTTCTCATTTAGGGTTTAAGAAAAAATTATTTGGCTTTCACATGGATTTTTTTGCCTTTTAGTTTTGATTAAAGAAATAAGTATTCTTCATATCTTTTTTTTTTTTCAAAAATCCACATTAATATTCACTTAAACAAAAATAGTTGATTGTCTACAAAATCTGATTTTATTAAGAATCTTATTGGAGAAATAAAACTGAAAATAAATCATGAACTCTAAATATTTGAGCTGAAGAGAGAAGAACATGTTTTAGATAACTGAGAACATATTAAATTGCCATGTCATAAAATTTCTATGTATCAAGAGCAATTGTCTACATAACTATTGAGATTCCTGTTGAGAAATAAATCATGTATCAAGAGGGTTGGTGTCCTACGCAAATCGGAGATAGAGAGATATTAAGGAGAAATAGCTAGAGCAGCTCAGCTTTATGGGGTTTTGATAGAGGAAGAGGATCATGAGGTTTAGAGAAAGAGAGCAATTTTGCAACTAAGCCCTTCCTTTTGTTGTGTTTTAGTTTTAGTTTATTTATATATATACAAAAAGCAATACTAATTACTTCTTGTGGGCCTGACAAATAGGCTACTGTCATGTGGCAGCAACTCAGGAAAATTCCTGAGCTGACAGCCCTCCTCCCGTTTTCCCTATATATATGTGTGTGTGTGTGTGTGTGTGTGTGTGTGTGTGTGCATACATATTTTTTAAAACAAGCCCAAATCCAAAATAAAACCTTAATAGCCTTTAAAAAATATGAACAGTAATCCGATGAACAGTAATTCGAATTTTTTTTAACAGTAATCCGATGAACAGTAAGCCCAAATCCAAAATAAAACCTTAATTTTTTTTTTATGAACAGTAAGCCCAAATCCAAAATAAAAGCTTCAAATTTTTTTTTATGAACAGTAATCGGATGAATAGTAATCAGATTTTTTTTTTTTTTGATGATTCAACATAAAGTTGCTCTGAACCAATTGTTAGAAACCATACGAAAATTACACAATAAATCTTTATGTCAATCACCAAGAAATTATATATATAATATGCGGAAGCATACATGAATCCATATTAAAAGATCACGTTGTAGATGATGTAGAACGGATCGCGGATGCGTTTATGAGCCGATTCGAAAAACAAAAACAAAATAAAGAAAAGTGATGACGGCCCAGTTTAGAAACTAATGATGACGGCCCAGTTTAGAAACAAACTAGTTGTAGGCAAATTTTATTATTTTTATTTCTGTTTTTTTAGTTGGATTAGGATTTCCGTCTTTAAGTTGGATTAGAGTTTCCGTCTTTAAGTTGGATTAGGGTTTCATATTTGGGTCTATAAATATGGTTGTTTTTCATTGTTGAGAGATCATCAAATTTTATAAAATTTATATATTTCTCTACAATTGTGAGTTTCAGAGGTAAAACTTTGTCTATCTTTTCTGAGAATAATCGTTGATTATTTTCGATCATTTTCTACGCTAACTCACTGCGTCAGGTGGTATCAGAGCGGTTACAGTTCAGACTACATGCCAGTTTAGGAGGCGGTCATATCCAGAACGTTGTTCAGGATGTGGAAGCCTTGTGAACCATAATAGAGGCTCAAGAGGCGGCAGTCAAAACCTTGGAGCAGAATTTTGATCAGAGATTCTGGCGTATGGAACGACGCTTTGAATATTTGATCGATAAATTTGATGCCCAGAGAAACGATGACAACAGAAACGACAATGGTGGTAGGTGGCGACCAAGAGAAAGGGATGCTCAAGGCGAGCCTGTTAACAATCGTGGGCAACCAGCCTATGATGAATCAGATGACGGAGAAGATTTGGAGTTGAATGAAGATCGAAACAGACATACCAGACAAGGAAGAGGTGGCGGCAATGGTAGGTTTAATAATTATGATTTCGGTTATGGTGATAATGGTGATTTTAAATTAAAAGTGGATATTCCTAGTTTTAAGGGGAACTTGAATATTGAAGATTTTATTGATTGGATTGCTGAAATTGATCAATTCTTTGAGTATATGGAAATTCCACAGGAGAAAAGGGTGAAACTGGTAGCCTGCAGATTGAAGGGAGGAGCTTCTGCATGGTGGGAGAGGTTGCAGAATAGGAGGTATCGGGAAGGAAAGCAGCCTGTCAGAACCTGGTACATAATGAAACAGTTTCTGCAGAGAGATTTTCTGCCACCAGATTATGAGCAGATTTTGTTCCAGCAGTACCAAAGATGTCACCAGGGCCAGAAAACTGTCCATGAGTATACTGCAGAATTTATGAGATTGGCTGAAAGGAATGATTTGCGAGAGAGTGAAGGACAGCATATGGCACGGTATTTAGATGGATTGAAACCTCAGATTAGAGACAAAATTGGGGTTCAAGTATTGCGAAATTTAAATGAAGCCAAGAACATGGCTGTTAAAGCTAAACTGATGATGCAAGAGAAGGGTAGAGGCAGGTTTGATTCTAACAGGCGTACATACGGGAATGATAATTTTCAGAAGAGTTCTGCAGACAGGACTAAATCTGTCCAGGAGTTGCAGAGTCGTAACGAGTAGAAAGATGATAAGGAGGCTGGAAAGAAAGTGGTTGTAATTAAGGAGGGTCAGAAATTAGCCAATCCTTATGCGAAACCTATGCTTGGGAAGTGTTTCAGATGTAACTAGCCTGGTCACAGATCTAATGAATGTCCTAACAGAAAACCAGTTAATATGGTTGAAAGGGACGATAATGAAGTCTGTTGTGAACCTGATGGGGATGATGATATATATGAGGAGTATGATGAGAGTGATGAGCAGGCTTATGTGATCAGAAAATTGATGCTAACGCCTAAGCAAGAGGACAACACTCGAAGACATCAGTTGTTTTGCACTAGATGTACTGTTAATGGTCGTGTGTTTGATTTAATCATTGATAGCGGCAGTTGTGAGAATATCATTAGTAGAGAGGCTGTTGAGGCATTGCATTTATCTATAGAAAAGCATCCTCATCCGTATTCTATTGGATGGATTAAAGCAGCAGAGAAAATTCAGGTGAAGGAGCGTTGTAAGGTACCTTTTTCCATTGGTAAATATAGGGATGAGGTATATTGTGATATTGTAGATATGGATGCATGTCATCTTTTATTTGGTAGACCTTGGCAATTTGATATGAATGCACAGCATGCTGGTAAAGATAATGTGTATAGTTTAGAGAAAGATGGGATGAAGTTTACATTACTTCCTCTAAAGGCAAGCAACCGTCCTAAAGCTTCTAAAGTGGATGGACGATCTTTCCTAACTATTACACAGACTGAACAGGAAATGGAGGATGCAGTTAGAGAGTCACAGATTGTGCATGCTTTAATTGTAAAGCAAATTACAACAGTTGGTGATGAGCAGATGAATGAGGAGATGGCAGAAAAGGTGAAGCCTTTGTTAGAGGAGTTTAAGGAAATTATACCAGAAGAATTACCTGATGGCTTACCTCCTATGAGGGATATCCAGCACCATATTGATTTGATTTCTGGAGCTAGTTTGCCGAATCTGCCACGTTATAGAATGAGTCCGAAAGAGAGAGAAATTTTGCAAGAAAAAGTACAAGAGTTGTTGCAGAAGGGATATATTAGGGAGAGCATGAGTCTATGTGTTGTTCCTGCATTATTGACACCTAAGAAAGATGGAAGTTGGAGGATGTGTTTTGACAGTAGGGCGATTAATAAAATTACAATTGGGTACAAGTTTCCTATTCCTCGGTTGGAAGACATGCTAGATAGATTGAGTGGAGCACAAGTGTTCAGCAAAATTGATTTGCGAAGCGGGTATCATCAGATTCGAATTAGACCTGGTGATGAGTGGAAGACCGCCTTCAAGACAAGGGAGGGACTTTATGAGTGGCTAGTTATGCCATTCGGATTGTCAAATGCTCCTAGTACTTTTATGCGAATCATGAACCAGGTACTAAAACCTTTTATTGGCAGATTTGTTGTGGTTTATTTCGATGATATTCTGATTTATAGTAGATCAGATGAAGAGCATTTTGTCCATTTGAGGGAAGTGCTAACTGTTTTGCAAGAAAATAAATTATATGTGAATTTTAAAAAGTGCAGTTTTATGGTCGGGAAATTGTTATTTCTTGGCTTTGTAGTTAGTGTTGAAGGTATTCAAGTTGATGAGGAAAAGGTCAAGACAATTAAGGAGTGGCCAGCCCCTAAAACGGTGACTGACTTGAGGAGTTTTCTTGGGTTGGCTAGTTTTTATAGAAGATTTATTTGACATTTCAGTACTGTAGCAGCTCCTCTTACTGAGTGTTTAAAGAAAGGAAAATTTCAATGGTGTGATGAAACAGAGTCGAGCTTTCCAGTGTTGAAGGAAAAGTTGTGTTCTGCCCCAGTTTTAGCATTACCAGATTTTGATAAATTGTTTGAAGTAGATTGTGATGCGAGTGGGGTAGGGATTGGAGTAGTTTTATCCCAAGAAAAGAGGCATGTTGCATTCTTTAGTGAGAAATTATGTGAAGCTAGACGAAATTGGAGCACTTATGATAAGGAGTTCTATTCTGTTGTGCGACCCTTACGAACATGGGAGCATTATTTGATTGGTAGAGAATTTGTTTTGTATTCAGATTGTGATGCTTTGAAACATTTAAATAACCAGACCAGAATTAGCAAAGATATACATGCAAGGTGGGTTCAGTTTTTACAGAAATTCCCATTTAAATTGAGGCATAAGGCGGGTGTGCAAAATAAGGTAGCTGATGCATTAAGTAGGAGAGCTACTTTGTTAGTGACATTAAGTAATGAGATTGTAGGGTTCGAGCACTTGAAGGAGTTATATGAGGCGGATGAAGATTTTAAAGAGATTTGGGGAAAATGTAGTAGTAAACAGCTTTGTGTAGATTTTCACATTCATGATGGGTTCTTAATGAGAGGCAATCAGCTTTGTATTCCTCAGTCTTCTTTGAGGGAGAAAGCCATTCGTGATTTGCATGGTGGTGGTCTAGCTGGTAATTTAGGCAGAGACAAGACTATTGCTGCTATTAGTGAGCGATTTTATTGGCCTTATTTGCGTAGAGATGTGGGCAGACTGGTGCAAAGATGCTATGTATGTCAGACAGCAAAGGGTCAATCACAAAATACTGGATTCTATATACCTTTGCCTGTTCCTGACAATATTTGGGAGGATTTGTCCATGGATTTTGTGCTTGGACTACCTCGTACTCAGCGGGGAGTCGATTCTGTTTTTGTTGTTGTGGACAGATTTTCAAAGATGGCGCACTTTATTCCTTGCAGAAAAGTTGCAGATGCTCAAAGCATAGCCAAGTTGTTCTTTAAAGAAGTTGTGCGTTTGCATGGGGTCCCAAAGTCAATTACATCTGATCTTGACAGTAAGTTCCTTAGTCATTTTTGGCGAACTCTTTGGCATATGTTCGATTCTTCTTTAAATTACAGCAGTACTGCCCATCCTCAGACAGACGGTCAAACTGAAGCCACGAATAGGACTTTGGGAAATTTGATTCGCAGCATTTGCAGAGACAAACCAAAGCAGTGGGATGTTGCATTGGCGCAGGCAGAATTTGCATACAACAGTGTTGTTCATAGGACAACCGGAAAGTCGCATTTTTCAGTTGTCTACACTAAAACGCCTCAACATGCACTGGACTTGATTCAGCTGCCTAAAGAAACAGATAATAACATTGCAGCGAAGCATATGGCGGGGCAGTGGAAATCTGTTACAAAAGAAGTCAAGCAGAAAATTGAGCAGTCTAATGCAAAGTATAAGAAGGTAGCAGATAGGCATCGCAGAGGTCAGATTTTTGTAGTAGGGGATCAAGTGATGGTATTCCTCCGCAGAGAAAGATTTCCAATTGGCAAGTATAGCAAGTTGCAGTGCAAGAAATATGGGCCATATCCAATTGAGAAGAAAATTAATGATAATGCCTATGTTGTTGGGTTGCCTAATAGTATGGGAATATCTAAGACATTTAATGTAGCGGATATTTATCCATTCTATCCAGATGATGAACCGCTATATCCGGAAAACTCGAGGTCGAGTTTTTCTCAGGTGGGAGAGAATGATGTAGAGCGGGTCGCGGATGCGTTTATGAGCCGATTTGAAAAACAAAAATAAAATAAAGGAAAGTGATGATGGCCCAGTTTAGAAACTAATAATGACGGCCCAGTTTAGAAACAAACTAGTTGTAGGCAAATTTTATTATTTTTATTTCTGTTTTTTTAGTTGGATTAAGATTTCCGTCTTTAAGTTGGATTAGAGTTTCCATCTTTAAGTTGGATTAGGGTTTCATGTTGGGGTCTATAAATATGGTTGTTTTTCATTGTGGAGAGATCATCAAATTTTATAAAATTTATATATTTCTCTACAATTGTGAGTTTCAGAGGTGAAACTTTGTCTATCTTTTCTGAGAATAATCGTTGATTATTTTTGATCCTTTTCTACGCTAACTCGCTGCGTCAGTAGAGCCGTGCGATTGGCCTTTCAGATCTACACATTTTTCTAAGAGAACCCTTTTAATTTTTATCTCTAATTTCTCTCTGTCGATGGGATACAGAAAAGAATTAAAGTCGCATGTGATCTGAGTACCATAACCACCTTTTTATAGACAAATATGCCTATTGGTATTTCTGGTTTAACCTATCATAAAATCAGAAATTACGCATTAGATGTTTACACATAAAAAGCCCACACCCTATTAAATATATTAAAATCCAACTTAATTATATCACTTTTAATTGGGTCCAACCATATTAGACAGTTTACAATACATGATTATTTCACATATATATTGGCCAATGTTGAATAATAATCCAACATGTTACTGATTACTTCTATAAAATTTGACAATTCAAATTTACCAACATGTGAAAAAAAAAAATGGCAACTAAACTGTCTTATACATATATAACATAACAGAACGCTAGTATATAAAAATTATAGATTCAATATTTCATCAAATAACGATATTTTTAGATCAGATGCTACTTCTCGAAAATGAAAAATAAGTTGACATTGGATAAAATGTAAATGTTGTCGAATGTTGAATTGGAATCAGCAGTGTCGAAGGTACTTCAACCAGAACAAAGTAGCATGGGTCCCGATTCCGGACAGTGACGCTTCCGAAACCTGTCTTCTCTCGAATAGCAATAGAATATTTTCAGATGCAGATGGTATGCCAGTAGGTTTCGACGTGAGCAAGCACCGTCTATTTATAGATTTATAGATGGTGTTCTCGGTATCGTATTATTCAACAAGGTAATGAATCGGGGGGATACAGTTCCGGGCAAGACCGTTTGGCTCGGAGGGAAGGAAAGGAATGCCCTCAGGGAAGAAAGAGGAAAGTAGCATAGCAGAAAAAATGAGATCAGTTCTCAGTCTGACGTAAGCCCGTCCTAGCAATAGTGGCTGAAGCTGGTCTCGATCAATAGAGGAGAGCGAGATAGCTGTGTTCGACCAGACCGTCGATCTTCACCCTCGGAAGAGGGAAGCAAGCACATGGAAGAGTCATCAGTCCAGCAGTGTCTTACCAACCAGAGCTCTCATCCCGAATAGTCCATCGGGAGGGAAGGCGGTCGACAGGCCGTTCGGAGTGCGTCTAGGGGCTTCAGGTTGACGGAACCTCTTTTTTTTTTTGTATACATCAAACTTTCCTTTGAAGGAGACTGACCTTGTTCGCTTATCGACAAATGGTCGATCTAGAGCTCTCGTTGTCTTCCCACTTTGTTGAATGAATTCGATCGAGAGATCGGAAAGAGTGCTTTCTCTGTCAAAGCGACACGATAAGTTCTTTCTTATTACAAGTCAAGGTTTCGTTATACTTGTTATCATTACCCTTTCTGAATTTATAGATGCAAGGCTACATCAGATTGGTCGTGTGCTGCATTTGTTCATTTTCTTCTTATTTCCTTGTCCGTTGCACATAGAAGAAAGCAAATATTTTCTATGGGGTGACTTATCAATTGGGACGGTATCACAAAAAAAACCACGATTTTCATATTTGCATCTAAGAGATGAACTGAACAATTTGTCACAGGTTCTATTGTTTTAGGTTAATGCACAGATGCAAAAAAAGATACCAATTAGTTCATATCGATAAAAGGAAAATAGCAAACTTACAATTATTCATAATTTTAAAATTTACGCGTGAAGAGTGAATTTCCGCGCGTAAATAGAATTTTCCACAGCTTGGCCCTTGTATTTGGCAAGTTCGAATATCCACGATCTAGACTTTGGATATTAAATGGATAGTACTAATTACGATAAAAGATCTAGACTTTGGATATTAAATGGATAGTACTAATTACGATAAAAGTTTTGAAGGTAAACAAACTCTGTACCATTAAAAAGATGCTTCTTAAAGTGTTACTAATTCGATTTTATCCTATATGTCGTCATTACATAGTACTATTTATTCAGATAATTAGATAACTATTTAGAATACAAGGTAAGAATAATCCCATTCATGTTCGTATCATATTTTCAAACGGTACGGATATAAATATCCATTTATATATTTATTAAATACGGATATAAAATCTGAATTATTTGTATTTGTTTACGGTCCTTGTAGTTAGAGTCCAAGAGGTCGGTTGCTCCCGTATTTTCCCCTTTTTTACTTCAATTGGGCCCAAGAGCTAGTACCACTCATGAAGCCCAAGAAGCTTGAAATTGGGCCCAAGCCTCATATACATGCCCGAGGCCGGCCCTCAACCCAGAATCATTTGCAAACGAAAGGCTCAACGAAGATTATCAACACAATTACCGGGCGTGCATATATAATACACCTTATACTTGATCAGCTAAAACTATATAAATTCGTTAGAGTAAAAAAACAATACGTAAATAAGTAAGACATGTTATTTATTTACATACTGAACGACTTGAAATCTTTATAATTTCCAAAATTCACCTAGAATTTATAATTATCTATATTCATTCCAAAAATTATAAGAGGCCACTTGATAAATGTTTTCCGTTCATTCGTGAATTAAGTATAGCGATAATATCAGCTAAAACATTCTTAAACATTCCCAGCGTAGACAATGGTCTACCAGGCTTTTTTTTTTTTTTTTTTTTTTTTTTATTTGACAAGTTTATATTTTTTTTATGGTAAATATGAAAATATGAAGAATAGTTGCATGTTTTACACATGGGAAATTCTAAAGGAGCACACCACTTGTCTTCTTGGGCACTATGCGCTTAGTGAGCACCTCCTTCTTTAAATATTATTCTTCCGAAACTCACATTTGCTTGAAGAAAAAGAGAGTTTAAAATCACATAAATTTGGAGAATGGAGAGAGAGGGGAATGGAGATTTGGGTTTAGGGTCTAAAATTGAGGGATTAAGATTGAGGTGAATAAAGATTGGGGTTTAGATTTTAGAAGTATAAAATTTGAGAGTCTACTTTCTCATGAAGAAAGTAAACGTTGGTGTGAAAAGCAGAGCATCCAAATCCAGGAAGAAGATGGGTAGAGCCAGCAACCGTCATGGTATCAGTGCAAGTAATCCTTACGGGAGGCAGCAAGGTAATGATAAAAGGCAGTTTACAAGGTTGTAGGAGATGGTCTCTGTAGAATTTGACAAGTAGCCCCAAGAACTTGAATGGAAATCAAAGGCAATCTTTGTCAGATACAACTAAAAGATCCCTCTGATTGGTTGCTGATTGCACTGGTGTTTATTATGCTTAACATTTTGGTGGTTGCATGAGGTTCTAGAGACGTACGCCCTGCAGAGCATGAAGATGTTGTTGTTTTAAAACTTTTTTTATTTATAAAGGCATCCAAATTAGTTCTAAAGTTGAGATTTTTGAGTATGTCATGAAAGTAAGAGAGGGAAAAAAATTTAAGATACTTGTCGAGTGTTTCCTCTGAGTTGATGTTCATGTAACATTCGGTTCAGCTCTCCAGAGAACTCACTCTTTCAATGTGTAAATATTGACATATTCATGAGATTTTTGTCCAAGTCATTTTTTTTTGGCTCTGATAAGTTATTATTACTATAACAGTCGTATTTTGTCCAAAGAAGTGTTGCTAAACTCAGGCTTATAATATTTTACAGTGATAATTTATATTGGTGATTTAAAGTCTCAACTGTAATATTTCTACCGTGATTTATTTATAAAGCCATTGAGAATGCTTCGACATGTTGTAGACTGTCATTATTCATTGTGAACATGTGAAATATGTTTAGCAATAGGCAAATTATAATTCTCTTGATTGGCTTACAGTATTTGTTATTTCTAGCAGTATCATCTCAAGAATAGGAATGGCAATCGCAATAGATGCGTCACAGGCTAAATTTTGGTTATTTCAATACAAAATTAATTTTGAATTAGAAAAGTTAAATATTTTTTCTTCAGAGTTGTGCCAAAGTTAAAAGGAGTATTTAATCTTAGCATCACTCCAACTCGTTACTCTTTTATTTTTAGTTTCGTGCCCTGTTTATTTGCATCCTCTGCATGTTACTAACTGCATTATTCTAAGGACAACTCAATTTCTCCCTTTCAACAAAATGATGTAATTCATTCACATCAACATTGAAACTCCTCATCGACTGTCAAGAGCTTTCATCTTCCCAAATTTTTTGTGATCGTCACATCATTTTCAGAGCACGACTCATTACTGTTGGCCATTGCCTGGCTTCTCTCCATTGTAAACTGCGGTGCTCTAGGCATGGGAAGTGTTGTATTCTCACTCCCTAGCATAAGAACAACACTATGCATGTCTGGTCTATCGCTAGCACGATCCTGCACGCACAAGAGCCCAACCTGTATGCATCTCACCACCTGAGAAACTGAGCAGGTCTCTAGAATCGTCGGTTCTATCATTTCGGCTACCCTATCGCTCTCCCATAGCTTCCATACCTGGAAATCAATTGTACGATTGTTTGGCACATCCATTATTGTTTAGGAGGAGTCGAAAGTTAAGGAATATCCATTACTTACGTATCCTAGGATGTTGATAGTATCGGGCATGTTGTGAAAGCTATTATTTCTCCGTCCTGAAACTATCTCCAACACCAATATCCCGAAGCTGTAGACATCCGACTTCACAGAGAAAAGCCCTTCCATCGCGTACTCAGGAGACATGTAGCCGCTGCATTTCATTGTGAAGTCAGTTGTGTATTGCATGTTTTGGTGTTTTTGTGCAGTAGAGTACTTACAATGTACCGACAACTCGGGCTGTGTTGAGCTGATTCTGATCACTTCGGAAGATCCTTGCCATGCCAAAGTCTGATATCTTGGGGTTCATGTCTTTGTCTAGCAGAATGTTGCTTGCTTTGAGATCACGATGAACAATCCTCAGCCTAGAGTCCCGATGAAGGTAGACTAGCCCTCGTGCGATTCCTTCTATGATGCTAAATCTCGTGTTCCAGTTTAGTTGTTGTTGTCTTGTACGATCTGTAGCCTCATTCAAAAACCACTCAAGCTAGAAAAAAGAACGAGCACTTGTTACATTTGAATTTGTACGTAGTACTTACCAAAGATGAAAGCATCTAGGCTCTTATTAGGCATGTACTCGTAAATCAGTATCTTCTCTTCTTCCTGAATACAACAGCCCACCACCCTGACTAGATTCCGGTGCTGCAGCCTTGCGATCAGCGTCACCTCGTTCTTGAACTCCTCCTGGCCTTGCCCAGAACTCCTAGAGAGCCTCTTCACTGCAACTTCTCGCCCACCGGGCAGCTTCCCCTTGACATTCAGAAACCACCCGTTTCAAAGGAGATCATTGTGTTTGTGTTTGTGTTCGTGTATCTCGTCGTGTTTGTACCTTATAAACATCCCCGAAACCTCCTTTTCCAAGCTTATTCGAATCACTAAAGTTGCTCGTAGCGCTGGCTATGACATCAAAGCTAAGCAATGGCAACTCTGCGTCTTTTACTTCCTGCCCGTCTCCAAACTCCGTCGGTCCTGAGAAGTCGAGACGTACGTCTCTTATCAATTTGAAGCTGCTTTCGATGCTACTTTGCTTTCCATCCTTCTTCGACCAACCTATACGATCGACATTTGAAGTTTTATCTGAAAACATTCATTCTGAATGCAACTTGAATTGTATGCAATATTTGAAAACTTACCGTTTATCCCTCCATTGAACTTCCACCGTAAGAGAGCTCCACATATAACCAAGAGACAAGTTACAGAGGCACATAGGATCACAATTGTTAGCCAAATCTTGCTCTTGTGACCTGCAGCAACTGATTAAAAAAATAGAAAACTTGATCTGATTAAACAAATTGACCTTAAAAAAGTTAGTAAACTTTCTATATATAATCAATCTTTAATCAGTGCCTTATCCAAATTGGTTCTCTTTAGTACTTTACAGTGTAGCATGGCACTGGTTCAATAGTTGCTTCTTGAGCTAAGTCCGCAAATTATATTATCATACACAGATATAATTATATCAAGATTCCTTATGATTTTTAATTATTTAGGTGCCTGGGAAAAAAAATATTTTGATACTGAAGAATGATGCAATTTGCTAGCTAGTAACAAATGTATCAGATGCATTCATATCATGATCTCTTACCTGGCAGCTCTGAACCTGCGACCTTGATGTAGAGATCGATGCCTGAACCTGAACCTTCAGGGAACTGATAGATGTCGATTAGGTCGCTTCCCCAGACCAAACACCCGATACCTGAAACGTACGAATACGCCTTGCACGAGCAGTTGTTCCGGCAAGCATTCTGACAGTCCACCTCATTTAACACCATCGATGCCCATTCGGCTAAATCTGGCACCTTGACCTCTTGCAGCACGTAGAATCCGTCTCCTTCGCCATTACCCCGACTGGCATTGCTAGTAGTAGTACCGTTACTGAGCTCGCACTGCAACGCCGTTCTCCTAACACATCCGCCTGACCAGTTCCCCCTGCTCCATTCCTCGCTGAATCTTGGCTCGAGCCCCTGCAGGCAGCTGCATATCGAGCTGCCATCGGGGCTGCAGATGCCATAGTCGAGACACTTACCGTAGGTCTGGCACTCATTGACAGCCGACATCCACGCTGACATCCAAGCCTTGGTCTCCTCCACCAGCATGCTTGCGTTCACCACTCCGTCCCATTGCAGGTTGAACCTGACCAGTGTCGTGTTGTACTGCGTGTAGGTGACGTACATGTACCCTTGCCCGTCGTTGAACACCTTGGTTCCGTAGACATATAATGCAGGCCCCTTCGTCAAACCGATGAATTGGGTCCCGTCCCACAGGCCCGACCTCCACCTCGGCCGCCTCCCCTCCCATATGAAGACCTGCCCCGAGCCTGACGGGTCGAGCCCGAACGAGTATTTCCCCGCAGAAGGGTCGTTCGGGCTCTTCCACGACCGGAGGACAGTTCTTGTGCCAGTTTTTAGATCCAGGCTCACCTTCATCCCTTGTACGAAACTGTCGGTCGGATGATCGAAGCTGCTCCAGAGCGGGAAGCTGCTACCGGCGGATCGAATAACAAGCTCCCCTGAATCCAGTATCTGAGCGATCACCGAACTGTTCGAGTCAATATCTGTGGTATTGTAGTCTGCAGACCATAAGGTGATGCCTTGATCATCGGTTAGAAGCGCTAGCCTGCCATCGGATCCGAAAGCGAGGCTTCCGCCGGGTGCGGTGAGGGGAGCTCCCCGGTTGGCCACCCACACGACGGACTGCGTGGAGATGTTGTGGTACCAGATTCCGACGTAGCGGTGGGTGGAGTTGCCGGGGGAGAAGAAGCCGAGCTCGAAGATTCCGGTGGAGGAGAGGAGAGCCTGAGGGGGCTGGGCATCTCTGAGGGACTGGCCCCGTGTCAGAGTATCTGCTGCAAGTGAGGATCGAGACAGAGCTGATGTTGTGCAAAAGATGAAGAAGAGAGAGGAGAGAATTTGGTGTCTGTTTGAAGATTTCATGATCGTCATCATCTTCGAGCTCAATTGAATTGTTTGCTTAATTTGTAGCTGTGTTGGAGCAAAAATAGGATAACAAGTTGGGTGTTAGTGCTAGCTAATTGGTGGCATCCTCATTTTTGTACGTTTAAGCTAATTATTGAAATTAAAATTTTTTAAACTTTTATTGTTTGAGTTTGACTGGGGAGCTTTAGTGAGTTTGGTGTGCCGACCTGGTCAAATATGTCCAAGCGTCTTTGTTGATTTGGATCCAGATTAAGCTTTACTGTTTCAATTTGTGATGTAAAAGGTTCCGAATTCAAATCCCAATGAAAACTCAATTATAATAATAATGTTATAAAAATATATATGTGTGTAAGTTTGATTTGTGTGTAAGTTTGATTGGTCCAAAAAAAAACTAGATACGCAAAAATTTCTCTCTCTCTCTTTAAGACGGGTTTTTTAGAACCACAATAAACACAACAGAAATTGCTAGCTCTTGCAGTCAATTTGAAAAA